>JAQFZH010000399.1:0-34250 GCA_034695485.1 Entomobrya nivalis
GCCCCTGCAAAACAGCAGTTTGGGAATCAAGGGTCATTTGGCAACGGGGCTGCAATGCGAGTGAGCCCTATAGGGCTCCTATATTTTCGAGATTCGGAGAGTTTGGAAAAGGTGGTGGATTTGGCAATGAAAACAAGTTTATTAACCCATACACATGCATTGGGTGTGGGAGGAGCCCTGTTTCAAACTATTGCGATGAGAAATGTATTGAAATTTCGGATTAACTTTGTGGAATCCAAGGATGACCAAAATCGACATGGAATAAATTGTCGGGATATCCTTAACGGAATCGAACAAGATTTGGGTTATTTGAAGGAACTTGGAACGATCAAGGTTATTTTAAAATTTTATGTAATAAATATACATAAACAGGTTATCAGCATTATATGCTTCTTGTAGACAGAGTTGGAAGCATCAAACACTGTGGAAATAAATGCGGCAGCAACAATCGCGCCATATGAAGACAAGTTAAAAACCATTCGAGCACTTCTCGAAAAGGAAAATGTTGACGATCATGATGTCGTTTTGAAGTTGGGAAATGGGATAGCAGCTGTAGAATCCGTACCAACAGCACTGTACTGCTTTCTTCATGCTTTAAAAGAGGAAGATGGTAGCGGTGTAAGTGTAACAAATTATTATTTATAAAAAAATTATTAGTATTACATAAAACTATTGCACTAATATTTATTTATTAATAGGATACATGTCTGTTTGAAAAAACACTGCAATATGCCATTAGTTTGGGGGGAGATACTGACACAATTGCTTCCATGGCGGGTTCATTGGCTGGAACTTTTTTGGGCGATGAAGCCATTCCAACTAAACTGCAAACCAATTCTGAAGGAGTGGATGAAATGATGAACCTTGCAAAGCAGTTGTTTGACACGTTCTACGAATCAAACTCGGATGAAAATAATAAGGATTCAGGCTCAAAATTGTAAATTCATTCATTACAATATTTACATATTTATTTTTTTAATTATTTCAATAAAAGATAACTCATAAACGTTCCAATTCCCCCCCCCCTTTTTCTGTGGAGCACAATGCTAGACTTACAATGTAGTTAAGATATCTAAAATATATTAAATAAAAATATTAAATAAACACAATCCTATAAAACATATTTTTTTAGAATAAGTACACATTTAAGCTAAAAAATAAGTTGAAATTTGAACGTTCATTAAAACCTAAGAAAAAAATTGTACGATTAAATTTGTTTCCTATTTTTGAATTAAATTCAATCACAAATACGATTTGAAATAAAAAATTCTAATTCAATTAAAAATAGTAAACAGGTACTCGATTTTGCGATGAAGAACTGTATGTCAGTGAATACAGACCAGCCGAAATCTCATTACGCCCCAATGGCCACACAATAGAAATGCTTACCAAATATTAATGATTTTTACTCATCTTTAATTATAATTGAGGGGAACACCGAACGAACCCATTTAATCAACATGCAAACATTTAGTATGTTGATACACATATGTGTACAATGAAATTATATTGCATATAAAAAGTATAACAGTCAATATGTAGGTGGTGTGTTTATGAGTTATGCCATTACGTAGAATTTCAAACGAATAATGTTTGCACACCTTTAACATTCACCTTTTTAGAATCAAAAACAATTGAGCTATCCATGAAACTTGCAAAATAACTCATGTCATGAAAAACTGTTCAACAAATATCTGTAAAACCTTGTTAAATATTTATCTTTTTTGTTATCTCGAATCGATGCCATATGCGAGATTGTGCATATTATTACGTAACCTATATACTTACAAATATATATAAATATGTATGCTTGTATGACACTTCCTCTATTCATAATTTTTACACTTGTATTCCAGCAGCAATAAACTTAAATAGTGCAATCGCATCGCATCTGTCTTAAATATTGGATGCAGTGTGCATTTATGATTTATCTGAAACGCATGTCTAAATCTGATAGAATTTCTGCATAATATCTATATACCTCAATACATCGAAGAACCGTATGACCTTGAATACTGACCACGCAAAATCCCATGATGCCCTGATACCCATACGAAATAAAGACTTGGTTTCTTGGTTCATGCGATTTATCTTTACATGCCCTCACCTTACAACTAATAATACTCGGGATTATATAGGGCAGTTAAGTATACATAAAAAGTAGAATATGTTTGACTGGAATAGTTATCTATTAAAATATGCATCCATCCATCCAGTATCATATACATACATATATAATAACAGCAGCCATATAACCCTAAGAACCATTGCGTTGAGGCATATTTTCTTTCCTTTTTCGATATTATTCTTCAGTCAAGCTTTTAGCTTGTCACTCGTCATCTTATCTTGACTTTATATATTTTTTGTAATGTATTGTAGATTTATATGTTGCATACATAGTCGTGTATCTCTTTAAAAAGTGTGTATCGCTCGCTCTCCTTTCCTTGTACAAAAGTCAAAAGCACATCTCCATCCCAGTCTGAAGCCCCAAACACACAATAACTTTTCTGGATAAATGCCTTTTTACACAACAAAAATTGGCCATTGTACATTTGCAGTAATACATATAGTTAATATGTACACATGTGTAATATTAATAATTTAGAATTAGTAAGCTTATTTTGATATTTTAAGTATTACAAAGGACACATGCTTTATTTCCCAAAGGTCAACGAACTTGTATACATATTTACTTTTTAAGCTTATTTACAAGTTTATTCTAGAAGTTATTTAAATGTGATTGCTCTTAATGTAAAGCATCTATGCTAAAATAATTACTACTTTGTGGACTATATTTTGAATGTGTAAGTAATTTTAGAAATAACGCCTTCAACATTTATTTCTATACATTCAAATATTTATTACAATTTATGTAATATTATTTAAACATCCAATGTAAAATTTGTCCTTCAAAATGTGAAACTTGTTTTATTGTCAATTTTATTATTTTATAAATAGATACAATTTTAATACCTTGATATCTGATACAATGCAATTGTATAAGTTTAGCATTATGCTCGTTAGTTAGTTTCGTTAGTGATCAATCAAATCGACTTTAAGGAACCTAGTTTTGTATTTTATTGTGCTGTTATGCATTACTGATTCTCTTATTATGTGTAACAAAATCCTTATACATAAATTATATCATTTTCTAAATCCACATATGGCAGCATAATTACCTACATACGTGTATTATATGCAACATGTGCGTATTTAACGAACTCCTTTCGGTTTTTTGTATTTTAGCTAATTACTTCTCTCTTTTGACGGTTTGTTTCGAAATTCCACAAATTGCTTGTCGGATTTTTGCAGCAAGGGTTTAGAATGGGTAATATTTCATGAAGCGTCATTTTTCGTGTGTTATCAAATGGAACGATTTGATTGTGAAGTACTTATGCAAAGCCACACAAATTATATATATTGGTTTTATTGGCAAACTTCAATCATTCATGAATTTACAAATGTGAGTTCATACTTTAAATTAATAAGGAAAAAGAAAGATTATGATACAATGGTCAATTATAATAACATTGAAACAATTATAAGTTTACATCCTCGGCTGTGTCCAACCAACATCCCTCGTCAATAGAGGAACCGGCTCCGGTCACATCCCCGAAGAAAAAGTAGGAGAGATAAAGGTGACTAGCAGTCCAGTATTATGCATACTGGGCTATTGTTGTGTATAAGTCTGTTTCATTCTCCTCGTCAAATTCGCGTAGCAATAGTTCTCTCCAGGACTGATACAACGATGAATTGATAAGCATTCTGGAGTTAAAGATATTATGTAAACTGTATTATATTGAGACCAACAAGCCCTATATAGATATATGGATGTATGTATGTATATAACACATTTCTACGTATTTATAATGCAAAAACACGACTGATATTGAATTTTTTCGTTATTCCGTTTTTGATTGGCCGGCTATTAAATTGATATGCACCAGGCAAACTTTTTGTAGCCAATGAAAGGAATGCCGAAGCAAATTGGCGTGTTTGGGTTTCGTGTTTAATAAAAATATTCGACTAAAAACCAAGAGGCACAATATTTTTCAAAATTGTAAGGACATTGTACTTTACAAAGCGTTTACCATGTATTTTACCTGACAGTCAATTTAGTTGGATGTAACATGCTAAAAGATTCCTACAATTTTTTTTATTTGATGATGATTGCTAGGTATACTATACACCAAATTTTGTTATAGGGCATGACTGTTATTACGTTTTACACTTTAAATCTCTTACTGCTTTGTCATAAAAAGTAAATTCATTTTTCGACTCTGCAACGTCAAATATTTTCCAGTAGATTACGTGCGTATTCTACTATTTCTTAAAGGATTAAATCAATCACCCTACCATCATTGATGATTTGAAGATCGGAATAATATTAAGATTACTCTAATTCCGACATAAACTACACAACGACTAGCACACATTTAGTTTTTTACACTATTCTCAATACGCTTATTCGCAGAAAAGCACAAAGTACATTTTTCAGGAATACATATCTACCAGCGGTTAGGGTCAGCATAAAATCTTATAAAGAACCTGTGCATTTACTTATGAGGAAATTAGGAATAATTTATCCGACTGATTATGCCTTGTCACATAACAAATTTAAAACAAATTTAGACACCTTCGGTCAATACCTTTTACGGGATTGAATTTCGGACCCGGGGGTCAAACCTGGCCTGAGATATAGGGGTCACAAGGTCTCATGCATTTTAAATGGAAATTTTTTTATGGACGATTCTATCTATCTTTCTCTGTCTATTTTATTAACAATAAAACTTATGAAAAGTACGAAACATTTTAAAACCTTTCACAAGTCTGTCAATTTATCCAAATTGAGAATTGAAAGTACGCGTTTCTTTAGAAACGCAAAACTAATCTCTTGTAAATGCATACTTGGTTACTTTTATGCGTATATAATTTACTGTAAAAGTTGATCATTTTATCTCGAATGTACTATTTTGTACTAAAATCAGTATTGGATTGGATTAAACTAATAACCACACAGTATTTCCAAGTAACTCAATGCAGAAAAGCAGTGCATGAAAATGCCAACTGACCAGGCAAAATCTCATGATGCCCCACTAACGGATTTATAGCTCATTATAAATAATTATTCTATATGATATGATATGAATATGAATATGATAACCGAGAAAACCATGTTTTAATAATGGGCATGCATATGTATTTAATACGCATGGTTGCACAAATAAATAATGTTGCATTTAAAGATTACAATTGTTGATTTTTTTTTGTTTAAGTCATGCGATTATTTCGGATTTCATACTATCAATCTTTGCATGCCTTTAACTTGTATTGGGACTAAATGGGATAATGAAGGGCAGCGAAATACGGATGAGAAATTAAATGCGCTTAACCGAATGATAAAATCAATAAAATGTCATTAAAAGTCATAAAGTTCTTATTTCCAAAGTCTTAATTTTGAAGGTCATAAAATCATCAGGAAATCTAAATGATGGTGACCACTTTAAGCAAAATGTCTCCTAATGTTACAAATCAGCACTAAAACGCATTTTAAGTAGAATGATTGTATTAGCATTATATAAATTTAAAATGCTCATTTAGCCAATTGACCATAAAAAAATCAAAACGAATTAAAACACAAATAACGATTTCGCTTTTAAAATTTACACCAAAGAAATAATTTGTTATGAAATATTACAAACACAAATGGGTGAACATTTTTTGTATTTGGATGCCAAGCACTACGTGACATATTTGCATATTATTACGTAACCTGTAAATACAAATATACATATTTATTTATTCCTATTACCCAAACCCTCGTTTTCTTTTTATTATATTTTTAAGCAGTTTTGCTCAACCTGAATATCAAAACACGAAATACTCTTCTGATTAATTTCCTTCTTACAGAACAAGAGTAGGGCAGTGTACAATTGAACTAATTTATACAAGTTATTTATACATCTATCCAGAAAATATCATATGCAAATGAACGTATGTATGTATAACAGTAGCCCTGTGACCATACGAAATTTTGCGTTAAGGCCTTATTTCCTTTTTCATTTTATTCTTCAGTCAAGCTCTCAACTTATCGCTTGTTCTTTTTATCTTTACATTCCTTTTTTGTGGTGTTTTGATAATTTATATTTTGCACTCGTGTATCACATCACAAACACTTGTTGCTCTTTGCTAAGTGACTCGTTTCTAAAAAAACATTTTAGATTGCAGCCAGCCGAATTCAGCATAAGTTTGTTAACTTGTCAATGAAACAAAACTTTATAATTGGATATTAAACCAGTCCAACCGTCTTAAAATTTAAAGCCGAATTTCACCGAAGCTTTAAAAATTGTTAAACTTAACATGATGTCTATGTTCTTTGACCTACTAGATTAAATTTTTATTATAATTTTTTAGTGCATTATGCAAAAAATACGATGAAATGAGACGTCTTTTTTGACGCAACTTGAGATGAAAGTAATTCCAGGTGTAAAATATGAGCAAGTGTCATGAACGCATTAACCAGCAATCCCGACATTAATTACAATAATTTTGTGAAAGACCATAGTTAATATAATTGACGTTTTGAGGTAATTTAACCTACTTGTTCTATAAATCTAAATAAATACAACCTAAAAAAATATAACGACTTGTTTTCTCATTTATTTTTGTAAATTTTAATTTTGGCTACTACGCATTTATTACGCATAACAAATGTTATAAGGAGAGGACTACAATTACAAGTATTTATCAAAATTGGGTGTAATATTATTTAGGTAACTCATAATAATTTTTACTAGTAAAAATTCCAGCCTTTATTGAAGGGAGGGATGCTGATTACAGTCACCGGTGGCGCAGTGGTGGTGGTCATCAGGTGGTGGATATGATCCAGCACTATGATCTGAAGGGCAGGAGGTAGGTACAACGGCATGTAGAAATTTACAACGACTACCTTTGCTGCAACCCCCTTTTCTAAAGAAACGACACGCAGTTTCTTTCCGTTCTATAATAATTATTTAAATCATCATCAGTTAGCAACTTCTTTCAAAATGAAAACACAATCAACTTATTTAGCTTACTCTTTTTCTTAGGCATTCCACTAGCAACTCTGCCAAAATTCCTATTATTTTTATCCCTTCCAATGTTGCCATTGTTGGCGCCTCTTCTGGAATCCTTATCTTGGCTATCCCTCCCAAAATTATCTCCTCGAACCACGGAGTCCCTCTCAAATATTCCAATATCGTCTTGTATTTGCCAACGTACAGTTTTCTTCAGCCGTTTGGGTAGGCGTCCAAGTGCCAGACAACCTTTAAGCGTCTTAATTCCTTTCGGAGCTACAGCTGGTTTCCTAAATTCCGCTCGAGTTGTACGAATTTCTGATGACTTTCCAGAAACCATTTTCACAACTTGCTTATCTTTATCCAGCTTGGCTTTCTTGTAATTCGGCTTTCCAACCGAACCTCTTGATGAACGATTTCCCATTTTCGAAGGTCTAGCGGGAATACTATTACCCAAATGTATTTTCAGTTTTTTTAATTAATGCAAAATAAATTTTATACTAAAAAAAAGTGTTTAGTTTATTTTTTTAATTATTTACCAACAGTTTAAAAAGTTTAGCCGGGGAAGAAAAAAATGATACAGTTAGCACTCTCAGCAGATGAACTGCAACACGTGTGTATATACCATGCATGAATGGGCATGATAGGCAGAAGGGGATCCATTCAAGTGTAAAAATTCAATCTGTATTTTTTTACTCGCTTTCGGTTTTTATAATAGACCGACTGGAGATTGGATAAAGTCATAATCATCTTGGTTTTTTTTTGTGGTACTGTTACATTGACTTGACTGTTGCATTCCACCACTTGTTTCCCTGCTCGTCTTGAATAAATTCTTTGCCTTTTTCCTTACTCCTTTGGTTTACATGTGTGAATGCTTTTGTTGTGCTTACAACATGTGTTTATAAATAGTGCAATCTCATAGCATCTGTATAAATATTGCATACAGTGCAGCTACGAATTTAGGCTGCGTTTCTCTTATTTAGGCATCTATGCTAAAATCAGCAATATCACAAACATGATAAATTTGAGAACATTTCTTTTAAACATATTTTTTAGGAAGCTGTGTATTAATTCCTAAACCTGAACCATTTTTTGTCCTGCTGTTTAAGTGAACCCAACTTTTACGGTTTTACTGCGACCTTTTTATTTTCTGAAAATGGTGAATTGTTATGGAAAATGCTATAAATGTTAGCATGCATACTAAGGTATTTTAGCAATATATTTAGAGAAGAAATTTGGTTTGCATTTTTTGTTAAATATTAGTCTAGTCTAGTTGAGTATATGGACGTCCATTTGAGAATAGGTTATCTGCCAAGTTATAATACTACTTGTTATTTCTCCGTATTAAAATATAACTATTAACAATAAGTTTACTATTGGTATTAAAGATTCAAGTATTTCAATGCGTTTTGTTCAAATACTTATTTCTAGTGTAATATTTAAGTTTAGAATATTGCTGCCGTGCAATAAGTACTCAAATCTTTTTTAATCGGCATTGTATTTAAAAAGGATTCATTTAGTGTACGTTAGGACTTCGTATATTTACGCCACAAAAATAACGGTTTAGCACAAGACAGAAGAGTAATCATGATTCACTTGTAAAACTTTACGTTGGTAATACAGCTTAAAACGTAAAATTTAAGGTAGGTAACTTTAACGTGCTAGCCTGCAGTGCTGAGCCTGATCATGGTGACGATGAGACAAGCTTTGTCAAAAAATATTTTGTGGTAGTGTGGTGATTGGTAATGATAATATTATGATTGATGTTGCTGATATAAGTTTATGTCTTTGTCGTTTAAATAAAATAAAGATTGATTAAATATTAAATTCTTTTTCTGGGTTAATAATTTTCTCTGCTTAGAGCCCAAAACGTTCACACTGTTCAACAATTAATAATCGAAACTTTAAACATTGTAAAATTAGCAAACTTAACTTGTGTCTGCATCTTTGACCTCGCTGATTAA
Organism: Entomobrya nivalis; assembly: GCA_034695485.1. Classification (NCBI taxonomy): domain Eukaryota; kingdom Metazoa; phylum Arthropoda; class Collembola; order Entomobryomorpha; family Entomobryidae; genus Entomobrya; species Entomobrya nivalis. The sequence goes on from JAQFZH010000399.1 coordinate 9,020, forward strand.
AATTTTACAATTCCATTTTTGCATTATACCCAACGATGAAATTAGAAGTCTGTTTGGGGCAACCTCAGATCAGTGTAATTCCAGCTATAAAGCATTGGAAAACGATATGAGAGAAATAATTATTAATTTGAAACTTTTAAAACATTTTAAACTGGCTTGTTCTTGAAATTAAAAAAAATGTAACTAAAAAAACGAAAACATTTTCTTTAGGATTTGTGCAAAACAAAATAACGACTGATTTTTAAGTTCAACAAATTATTTAAATTAACGAATAATTAGAATCACTTATATAATTAGCTATAATATTAAATTTGGGAATTACAATAATAGCTTGTCATGGAGAATTTTACAGCGAGCACATTTGCTGCAAAAAAATCATTTTGTTCCTGAAGCGACACAAAGAGCCGTTAAAATGTTTAGAAAGCACTCCGCAAGTACGTTTCTGCATGTAACTCAATGCAGTGATGAAGCGTATCGCAGTGACCACTGACCACGCAAAATCTCGTGATGCTCCCAAAAGTCTACGCAACAAAGACATGTTGCATTTAATAAGCTGAGCTCCTCAGCAAACTCACTGTGGATATTCATAATGCTCATGATTTATAGCTCATCGTGAAATATTATTGTGGTCATCACCGAACGGACTCTAATTTTTGACTAATCGACTTACACACAACTTGTATGTGAACTTACTACACAACTTTGCAAATTTAAATCATGTCTAAAACTAATATTGTTAAATAATTAGTTTGTGAATGATTGATTATATTATTGAGGGTTTAAAATTTATTGACTTGATAATCCCAATGATAACAGCCGTGCAGATCAGCGTGCAGTAAATCTTAAATGAAAGTGACGTCGAAAAGCCAAATGTATTTTAATGGTGCAACCTAACACAAATAAATGCATTTTAGTTTCAAGAAACGGTTTTTTACCAAACAACCAAACCAACCAATTTTAAATGATATGATAGACATGTATATCTAAATGACGATTAAATGATCCAAATTTTTTTTATATAACGATCCAACTTGTAATATTTTAATGAAGTTTGTAAAATAACTCATGCCATGAAATATCTATACAGAGACAAACACGAATTGTTAAAATCTTGCAAAACAAAAAGGTATTTTTGTTGTCTAAAAGTCATGTACTACGCCGCATCTTTTACATTGTGTAACTTATGTACTTACCAAATCCGCATTTTGTAATATATGTCTTATGATTTGTATTCCAGCAGCAATATATAAGCTCTGCACATGTATGAATGATAATATTTGGTCTGTATTACACAACCACAGTGTGAAATTAAGAACCAAGAAAATAACCTTGTTTTAATGTTCGAATGAGTACCCAAACATGAAAAAATTCGTAAAATTGGGTCATCATGGCACAGAGGACTGAATAGCTTTTCATTATTTTGTAAGTTGCATGCATTCATGTTGAGACGTGGCTTGCAGAGATGATCTTTCCACTTTTATGACAAGCCGTTGTAAAAAGCTGCTGAGATTCACACGTAAGTGTGATACAACTTGTTACAGGATTTGTTGGCTTTGAAAAGTGAGCATGTTTCCCTTTTCGTTGTGCTGAAGCTACAAGCACATCTCCATCCCAATCAGAATAACAAAACAGAAAATATGCTTCTGGAAAAGTTCGTTCTTACAGAACAAGAGAAGCACAGTGTACCATTCAACTAACGTATAAAGGTTATTCACATGTCTATTCAGAATATATCATGTATGCATGTATGTATGTATGATAAATGTTGCCATATAACCATACAATCATTACGTTGAGGCCACTACTCTCCTTTTTTCATTTTATTCTTCAGTCAACCTCGCATCACTTGTTCTTTCATCTTTACATTCCTGCTTTATAATGTATTGAAGATTCATATTTTACACTTGTGTACCACATATCACATCACAAACACTTGTTACTGTTTGCTAAGTGACTCATTTCAAAAATTACGCTAAAATTTGCAGTCAGCCGAATTTAGTTAAAAAATCGAATAGATGTTTACTTCAACGAATTAGCTAAACAATTTCAATCGACTTTAAGAAACAAGTTAATCAACCAAATTGAGGTTAAAATGGCTGCACAGAAAACCAATCGGGGAGTGGAGGAAGTGACGTCAGCTGATTCTGAAATAGAAAGCGAGAATCCCAATATTCGAGAAGTACCATCGGAGGTAAGCAAGTGTCTTATATTTTCTTTATCATCATAATATAAAAACGCTGGGGTTCAGTTTTGAATGTGTTTGTGTAATCAATCGTTTTTTTTTGTAAAATTTGCAGTTGTGGGCAATAATTTTTGACGAGCTTAAAAAGGCGTACACGAAAGAAAACTGTGCAAATATAAACAAAGCTATGGCACAGCCGAGAAAAGTGTGCAGAAAGTGGCGTAACGTTATAGACGCGCACAGCGAATTCCACGTTAAACTAACGTCCCAATTTGTAAATACAAAATATTTAATGAAGCACGTGAGGATTGAAAAGTGTAGTGTATCCAATTTGGCCATTATGCCAATACAACCAAGTGAAATCCCATTTCCTAATCCACATTTAACCAAGGAAGTTTTTTTTGGTGAATTTGTGTCGAAGAAAAACTTTTTAATGTTTGCCAAACATTTTTGTAAAATTGATAGTGTGAAAATTTCCCAGGGATATTGGTATAATGGCTGTATTGAGACAACACCAGATGAAGACGCCATTTTGGAGAGGTTTTGGGGTGGGATCGAAAAACTGGATTGAAATATCCCATTTATGGATTTAATGGTGATCGGATGGGAACGGGAAAGGAATTTGATTAAAATTTTGACAAGTGTGAATCTTCCAAAGTTAACAAATTTCAAGATCTCGGCACACTGGCGTTTAATGGTTACCCAGTTAGTATTTATTTTTCTTTCAAGACATCCAAAGGTTTAAAATGTTCAAGTTCAATTGGCACCTTTTGACGATACCTTCGACCGGAAGCGTTTTCTTAGTGAAGCGGAAATGGACAAAGATGTATACAGGAATCCTTCTTTGCAAGTCAGCCTTCAGGATTTAGAGAAGATCCAGTTGGAAACGATTATTATTGGCGGAGCGTACGTGAGCAAGGTTGTAAGGGAAACATGGATGCCGATAATAATGGCCCAGAAGGGCTTGGTTCATTTATCAATTTCCAATATTTGTGAAGCTTCGAAAGTGAATCATGTTGAAAATAATCTTCTGTCATTTGATGATTTTATTCCTTTGCTGGAAGTTAACATAAACACTTTGACTTCCTTGGAACTGGTTATGTTCCACTTCAGTGAAACTGTGGATTTCCAGATGTTCCGAAAACTGAGTTCACTCCAAATCTTGAAGCTCCAGAAGCAATACGACGGCAATTTATCCAGAATCGCTAACATGACCAGGTTACCCGCTTCCCTGAAAACGCTGTCAATAAGTGGTTTGGCTTGCATGAATATCCAGTTAAAACATTTGGTGCAATGTAAACGTCTAAAGAACTTTTCCAACTTGCAACTCTCATCTATTCTCTATTACAATAGTAATCACCCAAGATCAATAGTGGAAGAATTTCTGTTAAAAAATTATTTACGACGAGCCTGCTCGTTCTCAATCCGGATACATTGATGGAATGCAAAAGCGATTTTTTTAGTTTAGATTAGTGAAATAATTAGTTAATAGAGCACTCAAATTGTTATAAATTGTCACAACTAATTTTTTCTATCTTAATTGAGGATTTTCTCCTGAAAATGATGGATTGTTATTGAAAATGTTTACAAAGGTATTTTAAAAATATATTTACAGAAAAAAAATTTACTCTGAATTTTTTTGTAAAATATTAGTCTAGTCTAGTGGAGTATATGGACGTCCATGCGAAAATAGGTTATCCCACAAGTTATTGCAGTACCATTTATTTCCCTGTATACAAATATACCTATACCAATTTTAGTATAATAATAAATATTGTCAAAAATCCCATTTCTAATGTAATATTTAAATCTTGAATATTGCTGAAACGTTATAATTAGTCAAATTTTGTTTTATTGCCATTAAATTTTAAAAGCGTTCATTTAGTGTACAAACCATTTTACTGCCTTTGCATATTTAAGCTAAAGCTATTTAAGATTATTGCTGAAGTGCAATAAGTATTCAAATTTTGATTAGTGGGTATTATATTTTTTAAATGTTTATTTACTGTACATTATGGTTAAGTATATTTTGGCCTCCGAAAATAACGTTTAGTACAGGACAGAAGAAAGATCATGATTAACTTGTAAAATGTTACATTGGTAATTCAGCTTAAAACGTAATATTTCAGGTAGTTACCATCAAGATGCTATCCTGCAGTTCTGAGCCTGGCCATGACAATTAAATAAACTTTGTTAAATAATATTTTGTGGTGGTGTGGCGATTGGTTATGATAATATTACGATAGGTTTATTGCCTTGTTGTTTTAAACAAAATATTGCTTGATTGAAATTAAAATAGATTTTTTCGTAACCAATATTTTTCTAGCCTGTCTCGTGAAACGTTCATGCAGTTCAACAATTAAGAATCGAATTTACATATCATCGTAACTATACACTTAGTAAGACGAGCTAACTTCACGTCTATAACACAAATTTTAATGACTTTGTGAAATGTAATTATTAAATCAAAAGTTTTTAAACATTTTAACTTGTTTTAGAAATTTAAAGAAATACACCTAATTTTTTTCATGATTTGTGCAAAAACATTCAACAATTTTTTTACACACAAGAAATAATTAAAATCAGCCTAGCCTAACTAAAATTAGAAATGAATAGCCTTTCATTGTTTTTCCGGGTTGCATGTATTCATGTTGAGATGTGGCTTGCAGAGATCATTTCTATGTTTGTGACAAGCTATTATAAAATTCTGCTGAGATGTACAAATGCACGTGATACAACTTGTTACAGAACTTGTTGACTTTGAAAAGTGTGCACGTCTCCCGTTTTCTTGTACACAAGCCACAAGCACATCTCTATCACAATCTTAAGAAAAAAAATACACTTCTGGATAAGTTCGTTTGGACAGAACAAGAAGAGGGTATTGTACCACTAAACTAATGCATCAGAGCTACTTATATATCGATCCAGAATATATTATGTACATGTATACAAATATACATATTTATTTATAACATTAGCGATATAGCCATACGAAAATTGAGGCTTTTTCTTTTTTTTCTATCAATTTTATTCTTCAATCAAACTCTTAGCTTATCGCTTCCCCACTCATTTATACATTCCTTTTTGAAATGTATTGAAGATTATTATTTTACAGTTTGTGTACCACATATCAGATCACAAACACTTGTTGCTCTTTGCTAAATGACTCGTTCCTAAAATTACACTAAAATGTACAGTGGCCTGCTTTCAATTTTGATTTCGATTACCTTAACGAATCAGGCAGAAAATTTCAATCAATCAAGTTCAATCGTTCAATCTAGATATCAACTTTTTAAATTTCAGTCACAAATAATTGTTACTTTTTGTGAATGCTTTTTGAATAGGATTTTTTCTTGAAAAACGGAATATTGCGTATATCAAAGAGTGTTAGTACCGTAAAAACTGATGGAAAATTGAAAACTGATTTCGAGATGGAAAACCAAAATCAGTGGATGGAAAATATACCAATTAAGGTACGTAACTATTCTATTTGTATTTATTCTTGTTATTATATATATCATCATATAAAAACCGTTGTTTGAATGTGAATGTAATAAAATTTAATATTTGTTTTAATTTGCAGTTGTGGAAACTAATTTTTAATTTGGTTAAAAATGCGTACTTGGAAAAATACACTAAGCTAAGAAACAAAGCAGTTGCAAAGCTCAGAAAGGTCTGCATCCACTGGCGGAATGTCGTTGATGAACATATCGAATTCGACCTTCATTTAACGCACAAGTTTCTAAATAAAAATTACTCGATGAAGCATGTGAAAGTGAACAAGTGTGGTGTAGCCGGCTTGTTTGACATTCCAATACAACCTGGCAACATACCTGAGTTCCGTAATCAAAACTTGGTAAATGAAATTAGTTTTAGTCACTTTGTGTTGAAACAAAACTTTTTAGTCATGGCCGAACATTTTGGGGAAATAAAAAGTGTGAAAACTTCCACAGGCTATTGGTGCAACGAGACTATTGAGAGAAAAGAAGAGAAATCGATTTTGGAGAAGTTTTTGGGGGGAATCGAAAAGCTGGAGTATAGTGTACCAAGTAATGATATAATGACGAAAGGGTGGGCAAGGGAAAAGGATTTAGTGGAAGGTTGGCTTCCAAACTTAAAAGAGTTAAAGATCTCGTTCCACTGGCGTTTAACGGTTACCCAATTAGTATTTCCCTTTTTATTAAGGCACCCAACCGTTAAAATTGTTGAAGTTCAGTTGAAGCCATTTGACAATGATATTACTCAATCCAATTATTCAATTGACACAGTAAGTGACGAAGAACTTTACTGTGATCTTGAAAAAATAAGCTGTGAGGATTTAGAGAATATCCAGTTGGAACGGATTAGTATTGGGGGAACGAACGTGAGTCAGGTTATTAGGAAAGATTGGATGCAGATAATTATGGCCCAGAAGGGCTTGGTCCAATTAAAAATTACAAACATTTGTGAATCTTCGGAAGTGAATGATGTTGGATATAATCCCCTGTCATTTGATGATTTAATTCCTTTGTTTGAGGTTAACATGAACACTTTGGCTTCATTGGAACTGTTTATGTTTCACTTTGGTGAAACTGTAGATTTCCAGATATTCCAAAAGCTGGCAAAATTGCAGACCCTAAAGATTCAAAAGCAATATGATGGCAATCTGTCCAGAATTGTGAACATGACTAAGTTACCAAGTTCCCTCCACACGCTGTCAATAAGTGGTTTGGCTTGTATGAATATCCAGCTAAAACATTTGGTGCAATGTAAACGTCTAAAGAACCTTTCCAACTTACAACTCTCGTCGATTTACTATTACAATGAAAATCGCCAAAGGCCAATAGTGGAAGAGTTTATGTTAAAAATTAATTTGCGAAGGGTCTGCTCAATCCGGATGCATTGATGGAATGCAAAAGCGCAAAATTTTAGTTAAGATTAGTGAAAGGCTTAGCTAATATAGTCGAGTTTTTATAAATTGTCTTAATTTAGAGTTTTTTCTGCTGAAAATTTTGAATTGGTATTGAAAATGTTATAATTGTTAGCATACATTTTAAGATATTTAAAATATATCTAGAGAAGATTTTTACCATGCACTTTTTGCTAAATATTTATGTATGTAGACTTCCATTTGAGAATAGGACATGTTATAGCACTGCCATTTATTTAGATGTATTAAAATATATCTTTAAAACCTAATAATCTTAAATTTAGTATTATAATTGACGATTCAGCATATATTTAAACTCCGTTTGTTAAAAATTCGTTCATTTAGTATACATTATGACTTCGTATATTTAAGCCACGAAGATAACTGTTTAGTATATTATAGAAAAATTACCATGACTCACTTGTAAAAGGTTACATTGTTAATACAGCTTAAAGCGTAAAATTTAATAACAAGTACTTTCAGCATGCTCTCATGCAGTGCTGAGCTGCGTCATAATGACGATTAGAAAAGTTTTGTCAAAAAATATATTTAGGTGTTGTGGTGATTGATAATAATAATATGATAACATTATGATTGATTTTATTGACTTGTTTTCTAAAACTTGATTGAATGATCCAATTAATTGTATATGGTTTATTTTGTACACAAAATGAAAAGAATATCTTGTAAAATGTTTTACATAGTTCAACAGTTAAAAATGTGCTTATGTTTCATCGAAAATATTAACGTTGTAAAAATTAGCCAAATCAAGTTACGCCTGAGACTTTGACTTAGTCGTAATAATGTAATATTGTCTGAAGTGTCGTGGAATGATGTCCACTTGGGGTTATAGGAAATTGAAAAATATTCCAGCTGTAAAATATTGGGAAACGTTATAAATAAACTAACTAGCAAACCCATTACTGATTTCAATGACTTCTATAACTAAATTAAGACATTTTAACCGACTCCATATCGAAATTTAAGTAAATCCCCTCCAAAAACTCTTTGACGCTTAAGAACGTTTAATAGAATAGGATTTACCTATTTTTTATTATAATTGGTAATTTTATAATGTAAGCCAAACATAATAATAATTCATACTAATAAAAGTTTCACTGATAATGATTTTTGACTAGAGTTCGTGGTTGATTTGTTTCTCCAGAGGTGGAAATTGACACAATTTGGTGCAAAATTCTCTTGTAAAGAAGCGACACAAATTTTCCTTGAGATCTATAAAAATTGAACATACCAAAACATCAATTTGCATGTGTCTTAATATAAAATAAAATCAACTTATCACTAGAAAATATAAGAATCTTATTATCTTTTGGAGTCACTTGAATAGCAACTCTTCTTGGTTTTATCCCTCCAAAACCACAGTTTGTCCGAAGCTGTAGCTAGTTTCTTAAATTCCTCTCGAGTTTTTAAATCTTTTGATATTTTTTAGGACACCATCATCACAACTCGCTTTCCTTGTTCCAATTTGGGTTTACTTTGCTTCACAATCGAATCTGTTAAAAAATCTTTTTCCTCCTCCCCAAAAAAACAAAAATGATGTAAAATAAAAGCGTCCAATAAAAATTAGTTATTAGTTAATTCCCTAATGATTTGCCAACAGTCAAAATTCTTTATTAGCTCTGTACAAAATACATCAAAGTTTTTGTAATCTGTCGGCTAATTTTAAGGATGCAAAATAAAAAGGAATTTCGACTTTATATCTCAAAATCCCCAGATTTTTTTTATATTTTCATTGAATTTGCACCTAATGTTAAGCTTTGAAAAAAGATAACCAAAACCTGCTACATCTTTAGAATGAGCGGTAGTAAATAAGAAAGTTGGGTTTTAGGGCAAACTACGCATATATATATATAAGTCTTTATTGCAGATCAGTCATTATAAATACATGTGACAAATGTATGTTAAATAAAACGACAGAAATGGTTAATGTAAGATACATATAATTTCAAGAAAATCGTAAATGATTACAACATAAAGTCCAAATTAGTTTTAATGCCAATTAGTGTACAGTATATATAGATTAATTCGAATCCATATTTATGTACTGAACATCTCACCTGCCACCAGCCCACGAACCATTTAAATATTTTTCGATTTTGACCATTTCAATGTAGCCATTTTGATAATAGTCAAATAGCTTTCTCGGTAGCCATCATAATAGATTTTGATGTAGGAATTCCAACTTGGCACTTGATTTTGTTTATTTCTATATGCAGGCTTTGTCGACTTAATTTCGACGTTTTTAGACAGGTTACCAAAAGTTTGGTCAAATCATTGGTTATCATAATTTTGTGCGCGGAAATATCACAGTCACTATCATGGCATAATTGCCAGCTTGCTAGCCTTTCAAGAAATGTTTCAGTGCAAGACTGAAATGTCGTTTTGATCTCCGCAGTGACATTCTTACATTTGAAAGTTGGTTGTGAACGTGATTTAAACGATGAGATTTTTACAGTGTTCATGTCAATGTCAGGTGCAATTGGATTATGATCGCTTGGTGTAGCTGTGAAAGGCATCCAAATGGATGTCACTTTCTCAGCCAGGTCATCTGAAATTATTGCGTGATCTAGCCAACTACTTGAATGATTGGATTTACTGATGTAAGTCACAGTTGTTGGAGTAAGAGTCTCAAAATCTATCAAAGAACGGACCGTCGCGTTCCATAATTGGGCTGTGCAATTTACCTATGTACTGCGAAATCAATTGTTTGTTTTGCTGACAATTAACTGGAAAATAAACGTTCACTATTAGCACTTCCATATTGCTGATCTGAGTGTCATCAATATTCAGTATCTTAATATTTTTTACAATGTATATTTGAAGTCTTTTTCTCGATCATCGTCCCGCTTAAATCCGAACGCATTCAAAAACTGATCATAACTAGCATCAATTTTACTTCAACACCTCCCAATGATACCAAATATAAATCAAATAAATCAGATTAGTTTTGAAATGGTTTCATGATTACCCCAACTAGCCGGTACCATCTTCCTCTTTAAGTTAATGCTCTGCAATTGTGTTCTACCATCCTTAACCCACATTAGTCTTGTTCACAGATGTTGCAAAAGACAAGTGTTTCTAAGATTCCCGTCGATGTTTTTGTTTAGGTACAATACTACAGTTTCTTCAGTTTGTTTTTATACGACCATTTCAAATAATTGAACATCAAAGTTTTAGATGAAAAACGAAAAATACAATTAAGTGCGAACTGAATGTCTATACCGATTTGTGAATTATTCTTACCGCTGCTAAAGTCATGTTAAAGGAAATGTATATTAGTGGGTCTGTATTTTTGGATTACTTTTAAATTGAATGTAAACCCAGTTTCAAAGTGCACATAAACACTTCCTCGCTGTATTGTCCGTATAGCAACATGAGACTTGAAAATGATCGATTTTGGTTATTTATGAATCTCAGGAGTGTCTGAACTTTAATTTGCACGAGCTCCTGTGTGGTGTGTGGTAAGGTAACAACCAGCTTGTTGTACCAATTTACAACTTAAATTTTGATGTTTTCAGTAAATCAATAATCCTTAAAAATAGTTATATGCTTACATATAATAGAGTGAAGCGATTTTATAGTATTTAGTATTTCTTTATCATGCTTAAGTAATATTGATCATTTTGTTGAGGCGATGCTCCTTATATTCACATTTTGGAGAAATCTACTACATTAAATTTAAAGTTTTAAATATATTTACACAGGAATTGTTGCCTTTTTTTAGTAGTTGTACTTATTATCTGTTATTGTCTCCGTTTCATGATTTAAGTCTATACACTATTGTTTCTTTGGGTCTAGGCCCCTTGCTAACATAACGTTTTGCTAACATGTAAAATTTGCTAACAATCCGATTTGCCAACACGACCTTTTGCTAACATTTCATTTCGCTAACATTTCATTTCGCTAACATTCCAATTTGCCAACATTCGAGATGCTAACACTTCAATTTGCTAACACTGCAATAAGCTAACAAGTAAATGAGCAAAGTATACGAAAATAAAATTGCACTATTTGTTAAAATACCAACGTACGGGTCTTGACCTACCCTACGTGATGGGTAGACTTGAACTAAACTTATTACCCAATAGACATCGGCACTGAAGTTGTGTTAAATTTTAACCTAACCGTCGGGTTAGATTTAAACTCAACAGAACCAGCTGAACCATCACTAAGCTAAAGTCGGGTTGGATTTTAACCCAACTGAACCAGCTGAACCATCACTTAGAAAAAGTCGGGTTGGATTTTAACCCAAATTAACCAGCTGAACCATATAATGCCGAGAATTGGGTTGGTTTTTAACCCAACCGAACCAGCTGAACCATATCGTGACAAGAGTTGGGTTGGCTTTTTAACCAGCTAGCCCAACTACAGCAACTTAAGTTAGATGTCCAAGCAAAGTGGACTTTAATGTTAGCATCTTACAATGTTGGCAAATTGCAATGTTAGCATCTTGAATGTTGGCAAATTCTAATGTTAGCAAAATGAAATGTTAGCAAAATGAAATGTTAGCAATAGGTCGTGTTTGCTAATCGGATTGTTAGCAAAGTGTTATGTTAGCAAAGGGGCCGGCAACGGTTTCTTTCCACAAATTATGTCGATTTCGCATATCGTATAAAAATGTATATATTTCCTTGTTAGGTATCTACGGTATTTTATTTTGCGTTTATTTGAGAACAGTAGTGCTTCAATGCATAGAAAAAATAATGTTTTTCTATGCATTCCTGTTTTCTGTTTTCCTATTTTTTTACGTTGCAGATACTGACAATTGCTTTGATTAATCGTCTCACTCTCCTCCACTTAACTCCTCCTTTAAAACATTTTACTTACTGTACCAGAATATTGCATATCTGGATTATTTACATTTTTAACCGTACAATAAATAGTTGTTACCCACTTTTTTATTATTTTCTATTGCACTGTCAGCAACGACGCGTGTAATTTGCTGCGGTATTATATATTGAACTGTGTGAATTTGTTTGCACATTTCTTTTGGTACAACACAATAATATCATAATCATTATTGTCATTTGTATTGTTCTAATAGATTCCAGTTATGGATCTAATGTTCTATTAAAAAGGTACAAGAGGTATAATTTCTGATAAAACGTTAGCGTTGTGTTTAAAGTTTGTTTTTGTTTTCGATTCTATTCAACTGTCAGACCTTCTTTATTATAACGAAATTATATCTTCGACAGCGTCGAGAAAGAATGTGAAATATTGTTTTGCTCTGCAAGCAGGGTACATTGCATACTTCAACTATTTCAGAGGTACCCCCACTATGCGCTTGAAAGTTGTGTTTTATAAATGCCTATTTATTTGATAATATGTTGTGGAAACCTAGCTCCCTAGCATTTTAAACACCTTGAATTTAATTTTTAAATTAGTGCGTGAAACTTGTATATGAATACATTATTTCAATCACACAACACTTTTTTATTTTAAAAAAATACTGAATATTTTTAATGATTTCAAAAGTAAGAATGACGAAGATTTAATATGATAACTGTTTATAGAGACAGACATCAAGCAGTATAATCATACGGCCTGGACCCAGGCAAAAACTCGTAGATTAAAACTCCAAGGCAAAATAGATTTACAAGCTCCTTGCTGCTTTATATATGTACCGTTCCTGGAATTGTTCAAACCTTGCTACAGATGAACCGTGGGACATTTTTTTTCCAAATAATTGTAGTTGGGAAGTGCTCATTGTTCTCTAAAAAATGTTGTCCGTGTGAAGGGTTCTATAGAGCTTTTTGCAGATCTTAAAAAGAGCAATTCTAGTACAATGCTTCGATTTGTATTTATTGTTGTATAAATAACTACTAGCGACACATTTGTACAGCATTAAAAACTCTGATAGGAATTGCATTGAAAAGCAAGCAAAAAGTTATACAAGGTGTTAACCAAGCATAGATTTTAATGATATTGTTTTTGAGATAGTTCCATATTTGGCACGCAGTTTTCATGGTATTTTACAAAACGAACAGCTTATCAAATATGAAAACAATTCTTCGGTATGTGCATCATTGTAGCAAAAAACAGCTAATATGTAGTGATGATCCACTAATCTTAAGAGAAAGCAGCTAATCAAGTAACATGCATGAGATGAGTTAAATTTGACACCGGATGTTATTAAGCAGTTGAAAGTAATCATTTTCTTATATTTTGTCGAGCACGAGGCCTCAACCATACAAACCGCCTCTTTCACCTAAAGCCCCCACATCCCAACCATATAAACCTGCCTCTCTACCACCTAAATCCAATACACCACAACCATACAAACCCACTCCTCTACCACCTAAAGCCCATACACCCCAACAATACAACCAACCTCCTCCACCACCTAAGGCCTATACGTCCCAACCAACAGTAACACCAACCCAGTAAAAAACAACCAACACAGTCAAAGTTGTGTTGGTCAATAGGCACTTCACTTGGGGAAATGTGAGAATAAATTTGAAATAGTAGTTCGTTGGGTTTAATTTTTTTGTTAGGAGTATTTTCATTTGTGCACATTTTAGTTGGATTGAATCAGCCCATTTATAATAAAATCAAAGCAAACATATAAAAATGTATTTGTTCTTCTAATTATAAATCTATTTGGTGCATCATCATCCTGTTGTCGTAATATGCATTACACACAAAGGAAGTTTTCAAGCAAGTATTTTTATTGGAAGCGACAACGTATCCATTACAGTTACTGTATATTGTATTCCACAGATTTCCCTCAACTATCGTAAAAATCAATAGCAAAAGCACGACCAACTCGGTGAGCCACAAAAACTACAATAATTGTTTTTCGTTTTGTTAGTTGAGTTGAGTTAAGCTCGTGTGGAGTTATAATTTTCATAATAGCTTTTGTGAAATAATAAAAATACATAATTAAATGCATTATGAAGATCGTCACTATTCACTATATCACTTCGCGCTTGAAGACAAACTTCTCTTTCTGGTTGGCCCATTGATGTTGCTCGTCAATAATTCTTTTGAGGAAGAGGACTCAGGGTCGGATTTTTTGTGGGAGCAATAGGTTTTGCGGAGTAATGAACCCGATCAAACTGGCTGATCTTATCCGCTTTATATTGAGAATTAATTTTCTTTTTTTCTTATGTATGTTTTTGACACACGCGGTTTTGAATTGGTTCATGGAATTGGGAGCTTTAGTGTTAAATGTTTGCGGAGGCTCCTTTTGAAATCAATGCTATGCCAACCGAGAGACGTAAACAACTGAAATGGATTGTTTGTGATTGCTGTGATGGTTTAGCATTCTCAAATTCGGAGTTAGAAACCGCAAGAGATGTGTACCCTACAACGACGTCGTATATCCATCTATAAAGGCGTAGTCACTCTTCTGTTGACATCTTTACATGAATTAAGTCATGCACTACGTCAGTTAGAACACTATACTCCTGAAAAGTAATTTGATGCCAGCGGCGGATACTATCACCTATACGACTTACACCTATAATATTCGTGTTCCTGTCCTTACACTAATAGAGGTGCTGCAAGCTATGAGCATCATACTGCTTTGGTTTGGGTTTCATTCCATGTCTTGCCAAGTTAGTATACCTAAAACAATAATATATAAAACTAATTTATATGTATCACCCACTTTCTATATCCAAATTTTTAATTCCAGTAGCAATAAGTATGTGAAAACGAGACCAGCTACTACCCCATAATCTGGGAATGGACCTTATTAGTTTCACCAGCCTGTTTGTGTGCAGTGGAAGGATTCAAGTTGGATATGATGGCGTGTCCAACGTCAGTTTTCAGCTTTGATTTGGATTGTAGTGTCGAAAAAAAATTACAACTTAAACAGCTGTGAAATTTTTAGTGGTTTTAAGTTATGTTTTTGTCAGTAGTGGTTATGTGGTTATCAGTAAAAATAACTCTGGTTTCTTCAATAAATTAAGCGAGACGAGAAAACGACTTTGTTTTTATAATGTCACTTTTCCCTTTTGCACTGTGGGTGAAGTTTTGAAAAAAAATGTTTAAAAAATAGTTTTAATAAAAAAGCACTTTTCACAATAGTTAGGATTTTTAACTCTGTTCAAAATTTAGTATGTTCACTGTTTGTACTTTTTGCACTGTAGGACAAGTTTTTTCAATAAAAATCTTTTTTAAATCTTTTGTGAAAATAAGAGCACTTTTCACAATAACGTATACTTTACACTGTAGAAAATTCAGTTCCAGGTCCCTAGGTTTTCCTTTTCCCCTTTGCAATGAAGGTACTGAGATACTGACTGCTACTGACTGACTGATAATTATATGTAACGATTCGGGGTACAAAAGTACACCAAATATTTACATGCATCTATGCTTGTATGTATGAATAAATACCTCGGTCCACAAATGAAAAAATGCTCAGAGCTTTCATTCATTTGTATGTACCTGCATGACTTGCAACATTTGATTAGCCTTAAAAACAAGAGCTCAAGCATTAGACAAGAATAGATTTAATACTTTGGTCCATTTAAAGCAGGTAAAATATTTTCTGGTATACGTCCACCTGTCCTTTCATTAGCTGCATCTCATTATCTGTATTTGTTTGTAGTGGTTTTGAAGACAATAGTGGTGGTAAAAATGGCACCCTGGGGCTATACGAAACCAATCCTTAATATTCTCCCAGCAGCGGCAGAGAAAGCTGAAATAGTTGTTTTGCTCCCTTATGGCCTCTGAACAGCTTCGCACTGATCTTGGGCCGTCTAGAGATAAACAATGTGTATTTGGAAGGCATGGCCTTGATACCATAATGTATTCTCTGGTTGAACCTCATTTGATCAGGAATGCGGATGAGGCAAAGCAGGAGTTGGGACACCTTGTTATTCAGACTGCACAGAAATTTGGAGACGGTCCAGAGACAACTCTCGTTTACAAGAATGACATTATCATTAAAGACGTTGCGAAATTCTTCTCGCAATTTGATACACTCATCGTCGATGAGGCACAGCATTATACAGCAAAAACTCATCGAAGAATTCGATTTTCATGGTATGGGCCAGAATCAATCAAAGAGAATCGTATTTGAGTCCTTATATCAAAAACCGTAATGGAGACCTGACATACATTTGGCAGAACACTGATCCTGACCAGAACAGGATCGCGTCAAAAGTTACAGCAAAAGATGTAGAAGGTAAGCATTAATAAGTCACGCGTATGAAATATTATTTAATATAAATCTTTCATACCCTGGCACGTATGACCCATACGCACGGTTGTGCCCTTCGGAAATCCAGCTTTAACTTTATACGTCTTGTTAACTTTATTATTTTGTATCGTCATCTCATCTTCTCCAAAACTCTTCTATTCTTTCCTTTTTTGTTTTGAAATAACGGTCCATGAATTCATGGTATTCTGACAAAGGATTTTCTAATAAATCTTGTAAATACACATTTTCCGTCCCTGCTCCCACAAGTACATCTTCTCCTACCCTAATCCCATTCTTCTTTACTACTTGGTGTAAAGTGTCGAACAAACGGCCGAATTGAGCGTTAATTTACTGCAAACTGACCTACAATATAAAGTCAACAATAAGTTATGGTAAGGTAAGTAATTAAAGGATACATGTAACCACATTTATAACAGAAACCTAAATTGCAATAATAATTTTTATTTGATTTCTTGATAATTTTTTTTAAACATTAATTTCGCCCATTGATAATCTGTTTGTGTGTATTTTCACTAAATGCAACTGTTTTGCCCATTTTTGCACACTAGCCGCAACTTTCGCTTTAGCTGGGATTGGTATGGGAACGTAATCCTGACTGGAATCAGGTCCAGAATTTGAATCCGACGTATTTTCGTTATGAGAATGGTCGTTAAGATAGTTGTTTTTGCAATTTCTCCCTAGGAGATTTTCTTGGGTGCTTAAAGTCATCTTCATCTGATGTCACGCTGCCTACAAAATTAATTTATAATTTTATCCAGAGTTAAGTATTTTATTACTTATGATGATGATCTTTTATTGCTAGCTGTTGGTTTTTGTCGAGTATCGTCGTCATCAACTTTACTGCTACTTTGTTTGTCTCTGATGCATTCTAATTCTTCTTTCTTGTGTACATGTATTGCAGCACACCTTTGTGAATTAGTTAAATGCTTTTGCTAATTTTCAATGATACACTTATCCACAAAAAATGATATGGACTAATAGTTTTAGGTTTCGTGCAATGTAGTTTATGCATATTAAGAAATACTACGTCTACTGACATTGAACTCTACAATCATCATTTTCGGGCTGAAAGCAGCTTTCACAGATACAATGCCTTTCAGCATTTTGGTTTTTTCTCACTCTTTTTCCGTGGTGCAATTTTTCGTTTCCGTTTCGTGCTCGATTTATTGTAATGTTACTATAGAACAATTGATTCGTAGCTTGTATCACGCACCACGACTTTTGTAAAAAGATTTGAATAATGACAACTTATACGCCTTTCAGGAAAGAGATAAAGAAAGCTGTCAACCCCGCTCGAATAGATTGTGCAAATTGCCACTTTTGAGTGAATGTATACAATAAAAATAGTCCTTCTAAATGCTCAAATTTAATAAAATTGCTTTTGTTTTTATTTTCTATGAAGTCAACAGCAGGCGACAACAATAAATTCTGTGTGGCCACATTACTCAGGTTGGTATTACCGATGTCAAAATTTGGCATTCATTAGACTTTTAGAAAGTAGTTATTAGAATGGGGTGAAGCTAAAATGTCCGATAGATTCTTGAACTCAAAACATCAATGAAATATGGAGCTTTGCGTTTTTGAACTGTCTGTGGCTGTCAAATCGTAGTCAGGTGTGCAACAACAACTTTTTATTTGACACGGTTCTCTAAATTTGCTGAAGTTCATGCATATTCCCTGAATGCGTTGAAAATCTTTATGGCCTGACCACGCAAAATCTCATGTCCCAATGACTCTACGGTATGAAATCATGCAGCGTTTAACAAACTAAGCTATTTAGTTAATTTACTGCACTTTTAACGCATTTTATTCAATCTGTTCGTTTCTTGATCAAAAATACATATTATTCAAATCCAAATTATGATTGCACATTGCATTAATTTCACCATTTTTCTTGCCGCTGCAAGTCTGAAGATTAGGAAAAGTCCACATGTTTTATATGTGTGTGTTGTGTCTTTTTTGAGCCTGCGAGGATTATTTATTTATAGTACCTTATATATAATACATATTTACATGTACCGTATGCACGGACGATTTTTTACCTTTGCATGCGTGCAAGTGCAAGTAGGGCCGTATCAAAATGACAAGTATTTTTTAAACAAGCGGGAGGTATTGTAAGTCAGAAATAATTTGCTTACTGAATAATATTTCTTCATTCATGCGTGTATATGCACACATACGATTCACTATTTGAATTGGTAAAGGCATTTGTATGTATTAGTAAGCAATGATTAGGTGTTTTGATGTGACTGGAAACATTTTATGAATGAAGCAAAGAACCCAAAGAACTTAAAATATATACACTTCTACAAAATCAATATATCAATAGAAGAATTGCGTTAAACGCTTATAATAAACTTCTTATCACTTTAAAATATGTATCTATTTAATCCTATACAACACTATTAAAATCTATACATGCTACCATAAGCATGCTTTTAAAGGCATAATCTAATTAACAAATCAACCATGCATCTCACTCTGCCTCTATCTCATGCCATCATATATTACCTATTGTTCTTAGCTTTTTTGAGTGAATTGTTTCCCTCTGCGTTTTTGAAACCTTCTTTAACTGCATCATCACTTTTATGTACCCGTAATGTAAACTAGACAAGTAATGTAATTAACGGAATCTTTGCTGGACCAAGTGAACGAAAAAGAAGACGTTCAGCGGCGTCTTTACACATCTTCCATGAACTTTTTGTAAGCTAAATACAAACAGTTACCAGTCTAGAGAGAGCATTGTATGATTTTATCAACTAACACAAGGAGGTGCATGAATTGTTTTCTTTCAAGTGTAAGATTTTCTCCCGTACTTGGTTACGTGCACTAGTTACGGGCACTAGTTTGAAAAAAAAGTTATTGATGTATCTGGTTCTGCCTGTTTTTAAACAATACCACGTTATGCTGATTCGACTCTCATAAAATTATAGTGTTTTACGGACGTATTAAAAGCTTACGTGGTAGAAACACATGCAATGATGATTTACGATGAAACAAGGAACAAGTGAAGGGACTAGGGTACAAACAAGTCATTGCCAGACGGTTATAGTGTAAATCAAGTAGTGTGCTTAAAAAGGAAACTGAGAAATTATTAAAATCGTTGTTAAAATCATTTAATCAGTTATTATTGATGATTTTTTATTAATCTGACAGCAATCAGGTTGATAGTTTGATTAATAAATTACAGATTGCATTATAATGATTCTAAAGGAATACAAACCAAATATAACTAAATATTAGCTGAAATATATAAATTTATTATGTGAATGTACTTACAGTATGTATAAGTTTGTAAAACATTACCAATCCCGGGTAACAAAAAATACGAACGTCATTGATTGAATGATATAGCTTCATCAAGCCTAATTATTTCTAAAGCTCCTTCTAAAAATGTAGTTTTAGGGCAGTTGACGCACAATCCTAAATAACATTCCTGACGAAGTTGGCCTAGTTCAACAGGAGAAACGCTTATCTGAACAAAACCTCGAACAGTTAACTAACAGCTAACAACCAATAGCCTCCAACAGAAAGTTTGATGGGTCTTGCAGACACACGTGACACGATGTTCACGCTATCCAGGCCAAACGCAGTTTCTTGGCCTTAGCTAGCAGAATTTGTTAATGGATAAAATTCCGGATGCTTCTTCTCATGTTTTTGATACAGGACATTGAAGCTGTGGAGTATGCGCAATTTAGAAACTGGGTTTTTGACATTATCTAACTTCATCTGAATAGTCACAGAGAGGCACAGAATCTACTGAATCCTGGATTCTCTGTAGTGTTCTATTTTATCCACCAGCCGTTCTCCATACGTCCGCACTTTCCTTTGTAAAATTAAACTTTCTTCTCTAAACCCTCTCTTTTTCTTAGTAAAAAGTATAACCTTAAAGTTATTTTAAGAATAACAAAATCTGGTTGAATCCACAATAAAAAACGTCCAAACTTACATTAAGAAAAATATACCAATAAATAGCATTGAAAAATGATCTTTTTTTCCTCTCTGCTTTGTCTCGATCATAAGTCCTGACAAAACTGTCTAGTGTACCCTTTTCGAAAGACTTCTCATGGAGGTCTCTCTTCTTTTTCTACATTCTACGTGTCCTTGAAAAGCACTCTTTTTTAGAATTGTACGGAACCAACTCTGTTCTCTAAAAGCTATCATAGTCTAGCATTTTACACTTTAGTATATTTTTTTGGCTGTTTTATCTCAATTTGTCGGACAGAGCTGATGGCTTATTCTTGTAATGTTTTGGTTAAATCCATGATGTGCAAAAGAGCATTCAATGTAGAAATGTGGTAGTGTTGTTGTCGACACTTGTTGAGCTGCCCTGGAGCCTCAATATTGCGGACAATGATGGCCCGGGTAAGTTTTCAGGTTCTATGACATCATCGTCTTTCAGGTTGTTTTGTCGGATTAAGCTTTTTTGGATTCAATTTTCTTGGACTTTTGACGAAGCAGGTGCTGGCGTCTAAGGATAGTCCTTCTTTGTGTGTCCCATTCAATTTAAGGTTTGGATTGAATCGTATCGTGATGATAAGCTTGGAGAAGTTGGCTAAACTGACATTCTTAAAATAATGTCAAGAGGGGATGGGGGCACATGGGGACGAATACTACACCTATAGCTTAATCAGTGTCAAGGCCCCCTCGTTCAAAGCCCCATCAAGGCTTTTCCCAAAACCCTACGTACAACTACCTAAATTTCCCCGCCCCACCAAAAAACAATTCTTGAAGGATGAACGGGGACTAATTTGTAAGTTGGGGTAGCAAGTTGACTTGAAAATAGCATGCATGCATATCTGCTTTAATATAAAAACGGATAGATGAATAAGTGATCATGGCTAATATACTAAATGCATAGAAAGATATGTTGTGCAATTTTGCTGGAAATGAACATGATAATAATAATAATATAATAGAAATAACTTACACCGCATCTACATATATGATAGCCAGTCACGTAAAGCTACCAATAATCCAAGGAGAAAAGGAGGAAGAAACGGACGGGAAATGTCATGAAGGTAGCCACCGCACGGAAGTTCACAGCTACTGCAATTTTATCTTTATCTTCCAACTTGTTTTATTTTTTTTCTAACTCACTGCTTCCCGTTCGCCTTTTGTGATCACAAGAGGAATAGCCTTGCATAAAATTAGTGCCTTCTTGCTGTGTACAGTATTTTCCTCTCCCCCTACGAATGAATGACGAGTTTTAAGCGTAAACTAAATAATAAGTCGACATTGAACTCTTTGACTCAAACCCCGTCCCCTCATCACAACTCTCAGGCAAAATTGTTCTACGGGAGTCCCACACATAAAGGGTGTACAACACCAATCCGGACAAACTTTGCATTCAACCGCACATTTTACCAAACTCTTTATGCCTTCATGATGCAAATATTCGATTTTTTATGTGTAAAAACATTGTCAATATATGTTTTCAACCCATTATGAGTTTTGCAGCTATGAAAACAGAAGTGTATTCATACTTGATTTATTCCTACAAGGAAAATTGTGAAAAAAGTGAAACGACATTGATGAGGCTACACAAATTCAAATATGTCAGTACAGCATGTCAGCGAATGTAGGGATACCCAAACCATTTAAAGGCATCAAATTGCTCCGAAAAGTTTAAATTAAGTTCCCAGGCTCGTAGTTGCTACAATACACCTTATTTATACATAAATGTGGGCTTATATTAAAGCCCAAATTTTGCTCTTTAAAATAACGTAACCTGCGCGACATCAAACAGTATTACTGCTACAATACAAATTGAAGCATGAAGTATCAAATACCATCGAACAAAAAAATGCTTGAATGGAAAAGTTTGAAAATGCTCATTAGATGTATGAAGTAATAAAAAAGGACCAAAACATATTTGTGACAGGTTTGTGACAGGTTCAGCATTCCTGAAAGCTAAAGTTTCAGAGTATTTATTTTACACAACCTTTGATTATTAAAATGTGAAGCACTGAATGATTAGGAAAAACGTGTTTTAAATTGTTAGGAAAAACTAGAAAAAAGTTGGATTTTAAAACACCCCGTGAAAACGAGTAAAAACGTTTAATCATTTGTAGCTTAATATGGGTTTTGTGCTTCAAGTAATGCAGTTTCTAAATATGTATTGCTTTAAGTCATACAGTGATTAACATGTCAAGGAGTTAACTTTTGAATTTGTCCGGATTGGTTTTGTACACCCTTTAGTTTTCGATTTCAAGAGGGGATTTCGATGGCGGCGGAGGAGACACGTAAACAAAGGGTCAGCTGAACAATGAGACAAGTCATTCAACGGCAAAGACTTCGAGAAGAACAAGTCATGCTTCATTAAAAAATACTATTTCGGATTTCGAAGGGGAGAAGGATACAACAAGGAAAGTGGTAACTTTAGTGGTGGGTGATGGGGAGATTGGGATTTCGAAACTTGCGAGAATCTCGTCAAGAGAGAGAGGGAGTGTTAGGAGACTAGTTGCGAATTTTTGTGAGGACTAGAAAAGGGAAAATACTCAATGAGAAAGCTGGAAGTAATAAGAGGAGCTTTAGAAGGGGTTGGAGGAGCCACGCCAGAAAAGGACACAGCTTTGCAATGCAAAGCAGAATCTCCTCACTTGCACTTTACATTACATTTTAAACGTAATAATGTTTATTATGAAAACGAAGAAATGTCATAATTTGCATCATTGTTTATATGCTCAGTTTCTTAGTTAGTACTTGCAACTGTCGGGTCCCGCACAATCAAGTCCTGGGTCAAATCATAATTTAAAAATCTCGATTTTTACAATATATTTAATGAAGTTGTGACTCTGCATTTGTTTAAATCAATTATATGATGTGCTTTGGCTTAGTCATACTTGTGGGAAGGGAGAAAGGTGAGGGTGGAGGTAGACGATAACAAGACCAAGCGTTCAACTGGAACTAGACCGCTTATCAAGCTTTGCTACGCTAATTGTGTTCCCTACCAATCAACAACGAAGGGAACATTGATTTGCAAATTCTAATAACTCGTCATGTGATTAGTGTCAAGGTCTGCTCCTAAATAAAGTAAACACAAGCGTCTCCTCACCTCTACCAAGTACAATAGATGCAGGATGTTATGTGAATTCAGAGGTGCTCGTAGTACTTTAATATGAGGCAATAAGATGCAATGAATGACACATGATCATGATAATATCGAAAACGTTGATGCTGGGTAAACACTGATTGTTCATAAATACAAACATATCTAAGAGCTTTACATTTAAACAGAAATTCCTTAAATTTAAACCTTCTGAAATATTTCATGCATGAATCGATGTGCATTTAGATATTTTATTGAATTCGGATCAAAGATTTTTGAAATAATATATTTTCTACAATATAGTTCAGTGGCTTTTTGGCTACTAATTTAAAAAAAAGAAGTCAATAAAACATAAAATGAGACAGATAAATTAATCAACTGTCACTATTCATATTTGGCAAATAAATTTTGTGGTTTGGTACATTCATATAAATTGGTGAGTCCAGTTTATAATTAAAATGACAAAATTTTTAATGCATCCACGAAAAGTTTAGTTTTAAATTGTAATTATTTTGATCGTTTGACTTAAATAGTATTTCTTAAACTTTTAATGAGACTAGCAATATGGCTTGTGCTAATAAAGAAATGAGTTGCTAACGTTGGTTATCCTGTGCAAATGAGAGCTTACGCCGAGAACCACATTATGGATCGGAGGACCATTTCCGATTTCAAATCTTTTACCCTAGGCTTGTTGAGCATGCTGAGTAGTCTAGGAATGCAACTGTTCCCACCCCGGAAATCTGACCTACCCAGGTAAAATGGGTATAACCCGATTTTTCGTATTTTATCCGATAACTTCTAATGTATTTACCGTAGAAACATGAAATTTGCACCAATAGATGCGCCTTGATGCTGTCTGGTTCGCTATCAAAATTTCAAGACTCTAACTAAATTAACGGCTGAAAAATAACGGTTTTTCTGTACCCTTAAACCTATAACACGGGGCAAACTGAAAATGTCAATTTCAAGTTATATATATTTTTGGAGAAACCTAAAAATCCAAATTTGACGTATTCGTCTCTAAATCCCAAATATCTATCATGTACCTACCGATTAAATACGAGTTAAAATTTTATATGTATGTAACAACGGCAACTTTTAATTTACCACATAATATGAAAGAAGAACATATTTTGTCATTTTAAATCAAGATTTTCTATTGTATGTACATAAACTAAGATTGATAGGCAATAAAATCTGACAAAGATTTTTCGGCGGATTTAATTTAGTACTTCTGAGTTAATAATTAGAAACTCAATACCAGAAAATAGCCTTTTTTAATTTAAATAATTAAAGTATTGTTTTTAGACTTGCCAAACTTACTTGTCTATATTTATTTTCTTGTGCAAAACATTTTTTGCTGTTCTTTGGAGCACCGTTGAATTTTTTTATCTTACAAACATTTAAACAAATTACTACCTTTGTTAATATCGTAAAACATTCAATTACAGAAAATCATGTAATCTAACAAAAAATATACTTCCGTATCTCTGTATTGTAGAAACTGTTTATTAAGGCATGTTGACAATCAAAATAGGAATATTTGATTGGACGTTTTAAAGCATTTTAACAATTTTTAGCTTGCCGAGGTTGGAAATAACTAATTAGAAAAGTGTCTAATTTTCTTATAGTCCGATAAAGTTAGCCATGCCAATCCACTGTAACCCCACTATTGAGTACACTCTCCACCGTCATCCCATCACCCATCAAAACCATCTTACCAACCCATGATTCTCCAGAGAAGGATTTTGGACCGTGAGCTGAAACAATCTCAGCTCACTCTACTTACTTATCTTTAGCCTTACTCTCATACTTATTTTCTGTACACAATTCCAGGCTCTTTTCAGTCTTCCTGGTAGTGTGTATCATTTCTAATTATTATTTGTAAAAGTAATA
>JAQFZH010000400.1:0-34245 GCA_034695485.1 Entomobrya nivalis
GTCATTTCAGGGATCCAATGAAATCGCTGAACTCCAAAAGGTCGCATCAAAACATTATTTTTCTCTGAAAAATTCCTGTACACAGAATCAGCTGTTACATAGTAAAGGAATGCTGCGAGGCGACGCTATAAAAAAATAGAGGCGGAGCTATACTCGTTTACTTTGTTCATTGAAAAAACAACGTTTTTGGGATTTTAACGTCAGAAGAGCTGCTATAGTGTGGTCCACAGTCCAATCCCAAGTCTGGTCCAAAGGGCATTCCCCGGCAACAGTCTGCTCAAAGAGAGCTTTCGATTGTGCTATTCAAATGTACACTATGTACAAGTTGAAAACTTCGACCTTGCCCTTTGACCTTTGGGTTTGACCTGGAGGGGCTGAAAATCAATAGGGTTCTTGCCCTTGACCATAGTGACCTACATGCCAAATTTGAGCGAAATCGGTCAACGCGTTCTTGAGTTATCGTGCCGACGGACGGACGGACAGACAAATACGATAAAGTCAATACTAGCTCAGCTTCGCTTTCAGCTACGTAATAATTAATTTTCATGACTGATTTTAATGGAATTATTGAAGAGTTGTGCTAAGAAACCTACGCAACTGAAACCCATGTCATACGATAAGGAAGACTCAAACTGAAACCCAAGCTATTCAACAGCAGTCGACAGACATAAAAAAGCTTGAAGTCGGCATTCAGCCAGCATTTGATTCAGAGCTGTCATCAGAGTCTGTGTGCTGTGTTCTGTGTGCAAAATTGCTTGCGTGTGTTTGTGTTGATCAACAGCTGATCTACTCCACTCACCAAAACCCTAAGAAAAAATTGTGCTGTGTTCTGTGATAAATAATTTCCTTTAAATGGTGAAAAAAATAACGATTAATTAAAAGTCATTGAAACTACTTTAATTTGTGTCAAAATATCTGTGATTAAGTGATTATCATTAAAATAAAATAAGATGTCATCATCATCACCCGAGGAATCTCCTCCCCAATCAGCTGATGAACCATTACAATCATCATCACCCTCCTCAACCTCAACACTATCTTGTCATCCTCTTGGTGGCTTACCACCGGAAGTAAGTTAAAACTAGAAAATTAAGTGAACTTATTATATTTTAAATATATATTAAATAAACATACATTAATTTTAATAATTTTTATTGTCTAGATTTGGGAAAAGATTCTAATTAACTACCTGGCGACTCACCCAACCTCACAGTTTAACTGCTACAAAACGTGTACAACATTTAGAATTATTCTGGAACCGGAAAAAACTGAGTTTTTATTTCAACTGGTAATTCAAATTTGAATTAAATGAATACCCCCATCCATAATTATCAGTTAACTTAAAATTATTAATTTTTTATTACAATTAAACTTTTAATTTTTTAAATAGGTTGTCCCATTCCTCAAAACAAAATACATCCCCCCTCAAAGCCTCCTTCGCTGTCGCCCCCTCTCCAAAAAGATTTGCACCTCAATCAACTCCCTCTTCACCTCCCCCTCCCCCCTTTCCCGCTCTCCCTCCATCCACTCCGGTCTTCCCCCCTACACCTGGTACTCCTCCACAATTGGCGCTATCTTCTCCTCCTCCACCTCCATCTCCACCTTTCTCAACCGCCTCTCCCGTCCCAACGACAACTCCCTATTCCACTCCACCGTAAAAATTATCTCCCGCACCATCTCCGATGACCCCCCAAATAACCGCTTGTTCCACTCCCTTCGTCGCCTCGCCAACTCCCCCTTGACCTCCTCAAGAATCACATCCCTCATCTACATCGCCTCCGGAGGACGCCCCGAATCCGATCGCCAAATCTCCACAATTTTTACCTCCTTCCCAAATCTCTCCTCTGTCGCCATCCTCAAAAATTCTCTTCCTCCCTCTGACCTCGCCATCCAACATGGTCTCGACTGGCTTCGCCGGAAACGCACCCTGTTCCCCCCACTCCCCTCCCTCACATCCATCAATATATACCTGGATGACGGCCCTCTTCTCGCTGACCTCATCCTCTTATCCTACAGCCATCAGCTGACTAGCTTCCACTGTGACTTCCGGGTTATCAGCCAATGCCCCTTTTTTGGGCAAGGTCCCTCGCCCCAATTCGCCTTCCATAATCTCCAGGATCTCGACATCTTTGACTCTTTTGGAGCCTCCACCTTCCTCGAGCGACTTCTCAAGTTCGACCTTCCTTATCTCCAGCGGTTATCCTTGGAGTATGTCGAAGTTGGACCGAGACTCCAAGCATTCCAAGTGATAACCCAAATCATCGACAAAAGCAGCTCCAGTCTCAGGGACATTCGTCTTCCCCAAAAGCTGTTCAGCTGGGAAGGTCACGGGATTCATGAGAAGGATTCAAATAATTTGAAGAGATCCAGTGGACCAGTGAAGTTAAATGGGGTGAAGCGACTGGGCGTCAATATGGAGCTGTCCAACTGCCCAGTGAAGAAATGGTTCTTGGCAAAGTTTACAAATCTGGAGACACTCTGGATTACCAACTATGGGGTGACCTATGGGAGGGGAAATTTTATGGAGAAGGATTTGAGGAAGAAATTGAGTGGGTGTTGGGAGCTGGTGCCATCACTGAGGAAGATTACAGTGGATAGGGCGTACTTGGAGGATGTCGTTTTTTACAGGGAGACTGAAATATCACCTGAACAATAAATTTAATTGATTAAAATATATAATAACTATTCAAATTAATAAGAATAATTAATAATTTAATTTTAAAAATATTGTAATAAAAAAATTAAATGTGCTAAAAAAGCTGGCGATCTTTTTTTTCATCGAATTCATTCATTTGACATTTGCAAATTTCTGATTTTCTTGGAATTATTTTTCGCAAGTTCATTTAAAAAAAAGTTGATTGCCATTTAACTTTATTAACCTTTTATGACCCCGGCAGTAAAAAAAATATGAGCATTGCTCAACGCGTAGTTTTTCAACCACCGACAGTTTCCGACAAAAATGTTTCTTGAGTTTTTTCGCCGTTTTGGAGCGAGGAAAAGGTACTATGATAAAAGATGACATAGCAGTCTTGTCGATAATTTCCTTTGATAATGTGATTAACTCAGATAATTGATGAGATTCTGGTTACTGAAGAAAGACATCTTTGTTCAGGAAAAGATAGCATGTAAAAACCTGGTTTAGTGAAGCAAGAGAGAGTGTACAGGGAAGGGAAGCTTTCACAATGTTCAATTTTCGTTCATATTAGCTTTTTTCCAGGCGTGGCGTAATATCCGTGAAGAGTTTTTGTAAGGCTTGTATGTGTGCACATATATGTGGCAGTGAAAGAGAATAGGGTCCATAGGGAAAATATGTCCGTTGATATTTTTTTTCAAGTTAGATTTGTATTGTTTGTGAAAAAAGCGATACAACTTGGAAAAAAAAAACTAACAGACTATTTTCCCCTATGGTCGCTTTTCTCTCACATTATCACATACATATATATGCCTTCGGTACAGATATGAGAATAGCGTTTTTAAGAAAAAAAAATGTTTTAAGCAGATACCTGATAGCATCTACGAAGTAGTAATTATTGCCAAGCTTACATTTAAATATATACATCACTGATGAATAAATGAAGGTTTCCAATTGACAATACATTTTAAAAAGCATTCTGTCTAAGAACCTTTTACATAGGTGTGATAACAAGATAAAGAACTTCACTTTTTCGACCAAATGTACGGATAAAATATTTTGCATACACTACAAAGCTATATGAACGCTGTGGTATTTTGCAAATTCGAAGAAATCCTGAAACATCGATTTGTTATTGAATTGGTACGTAAATTTGCAAGTTTTTTCTCCCTCAAAACACTGAACTGATGGAGAAATCTTCATTGTCTTTTAATCTTATATTTGGTGTAAGATTTTCAGTCAGTTGGTTCCTGGAATTAGTCCAAAAAACCACTTAAGATTGTCTCACAAGGTTGTAACGCAAAGCGTGAGGTCTTACCAAAGTTGATGATTTATTAATTCTTAGAAAATGTCAAGCTCCATTCTTTTATGGAATCGACATGCAAAGGCACGACACTATACGAGCTACAAAATAAGAGGAATTCTACTATTCTCACAAGTAAGATTTCAAGCTTTAAAGTAAAGCAATATTTTTCCCTGAATGGTAACTAAAACTGAACTATCAAATATCTTAGGTAATCATTGATTGGGTTTTAAGTTTTAATTTAAAAAAATATCCCAAATAAATGCAGAGGACACTTTAGGGACACGTTTTTACGTCCGAGGAAAACGTGTTTGAAATTGTAATCGGATCTGTAAGTTGCTCCATTGATGTAAAGGAAATAGCTTGGTTCAAGCTAAAGTTACATATACATCAAGCCAATATAAGGACGTTCAAATACTTAGGTATGGTTTCCAAATAAACTCTCTGAAAGCTAATCAAAAAGCTTCGTCTTCTTTGTGGGGTTTCAAGTACTCTTGAATCTTATATAAATGATTAAGGAAATGGGTAACACAAGTTGTTTGGGTACATAAATTGGAACCTTTTGCAGAATGTTTTCACAAGAAAAACCCACATTGCACTCGAAGGGAATTGAGGTACAAAAGGGAAACCTTTCCTTACCGTAATGAATCGTGTGGGTGTGTGTGCAAAACCACTTGTGGTTGAGTAAGCCTGAAATACGATAAAACATTCCACAAGTTCTTATATAAGGGCTTACATAAGGCTGTAAGTTGAAAAGGTGGTATAGATTTGATTGCAGTGGATGTCTGTATATAATTTATATTGAGATGTTTTACGGATACTCTTTGACTTATAAATATATATGTTTTTATTTGAATCCCATTTTTTCTAGAGATATCCATTGGGATTATCTTGAAGTTATAAAACCAAATTCAAATAAGTTGCTTATATTAGTGATTCAAAAAGTTCCATTAGTGAAGCTAGTCGAATTGTATTTATTAAATAAATGCATAAGTAGCAATTAGTTTTACAAATGTTAGCGGATATGTTACTATATGTTATATTAATATACAATGTACCATATTTCGAATAAATAAGATAATTTAAACTGATTGTGAAACAAGTAGAATTAATTTGAACTTGTCTCCGGGAAACTTGTCAGTGGTCCTCGCCGTCTGAGGTTGACAAAAAATATATTTAATCTCCAAAGAGATTGATTTGATTAGTTTTTTTACATCAGTATGTATAGCCGTACTACGACTTTGGGTTTATTGGAAACTTGGGTGATGATCAGTAAAAAGTGTAATGGCATTCTTGCCTTTTACAAGGTTGCTTATTAACTTAATTCAATTCCTTTTCACTATAATAATTTGATTTGAATAAACGAAATGGCAATTGTAGCATTTGTATATCTGTATGACCGTATATGCTAACCATGTCGTAACGATACAGTTTGTCAATAAGTCTGATAGTATTTGTAGTAGCTTTTTAAAGAATAATTTACAATTAGATAAATATTTAGTTGGCATATTTAATTCGATGTTGTAAATAGCATTAAAAATTTAAACAAGGTTATATTGTGGCATACCATGATATCCTAAGGACATCAAAACTAAATATTTGTTGTAAATTTCGAATAAATGCATCATAGAAACTCGTACTAGGAATATTTAAATTTTCTAGCATTCTTAAAACAAAAAAATAGCAAATAACAAAGAAATTTGGCACAAGCCACACAACCTTATAATGTTGCAACTCACGTGGGATACTGTGCTTACATAAAAGCTTCTTTTTGACAACTAGGCTAGGTGGTGAAAGCAGCAATGGAGAAAGCAGCAATGGAGAAAGCAGAAATGGTAAAAGTAGCAATGGAGAAAGCAGTAATGGTGAAAGTTGTATGCTATACACCTGAAATACTCCTCACAAGTAGTACAATATCCTTGCGTCACATAACCAGTAATTTTAGCTTTCAAATAGATTTTCTTGCAAGCAAAATATCTACTGCAAATATTATTGTAGCAGACAACAATTCGCAATATGTCAGCATTTAACTTATTTAACAATAGTATTTAACTTATACCATCTATTGGTTGACCTGACAGCAATCTAGTACATACTCTATGTGAACAACTATAGAAAAATAAATAGAGAAGGAAGATTATTCAAACGTGAAAGGTGCTAGATTACAAGCATAACAAAAATATAACATGTATTTCTCGAACATTGCTGATTTTTCGTACAAATTTCGATTTAAAAAAACTAATTATTATTCTTGGATACTTATAGATGTATGTTTCGTGAGTATATGAGCGTTAGCTAAATCATATAGAAATTTAAATAAGTTTGAAATTGTGTCCATTATAACCAAATGGGAATAATTTCTAACCTTGTCCTTATTTGAAGCATATTGAAATTCAGTTCATGGCCCTTATATGGCAAGTCACATCCTGTCCATCGTATTTAGTAAAACGATATTTTGTTTAAAAACAAGAAAGGTTTCGTTGGCTTTCAAAATTAAAAAAAAACTATTGTGTTAATATTTTTTCATTACTTAGGAGTTAGCGGGAACTACGAAAATAGAACAAAGAAACTGACAGATCACTAAAGTCATTAAAGTGTTTTTTGAGTGATTAATCTTTAAGGCCATATCCTATCACGTCAACCATTTTCGCATTAAAACCATATAATACATTTGTTTTTTTTCGTAATCTCGGTTACTCATTATTTTGCTTTTGAGAAATAAATCTTACACGACTAATGTTTGCAATCGCTAGATTACAACGTTCCATTACATAATAACGATGCGATACTCTAGCGTTAATAGAATAAATAATAATGGATGACAAATGTGACGGCAAAAAAGTTTCGAAACCATTTATTCGCTGTCGTGAATTGGCTTAAAAGAATTACAACAAACGTAACTTGTCAAGCGACAAAAGGAAACCTTTCATTTAATCCATAAACTGGTTTTTTGTGTGTCACTGTCAACTTATATGAAATTGTGAACTGTCACCTATTGTGTCAAATTGATTTTTTTACCAGCATTGTTCTTGTCTAAATACTGTAATATGTAGTATGGCTAACGAAGTGTTATTGCTTCATCCTATTTTATAGTTTGTTCACTACTCTTTTTAACAAACTGTTGAAAATTCAAGTTCTGGATCGTATGTTTCTGTTTCAACATCAACCAATATTTTATTCAGTGTACCGTACCCAATTATAGTTAGCGAAAATATGTATATTCGACTTTGTTCAGTTCAAGGACATAGTACAATCACAAATTTAACCTAATACTTGTAATTTTCCCCATCCGATCAAATGATGTAATGTTACCTCAAGTAAAGTATATAACACATAATTATATAATTATATGTTTTTTACTATAGTTATGTTATACTTTATATTAAAGAGAAGCTCCGATGAAAGCAATTCGTTAATAAAGGAGTAAAATATATGCTACAGGTTTTGAAATGATTTGTCCAATTTGCAGAAAATCAGTTTTATATTGTTTGTTCATAATTATACGTATGTTTGATTAACTTATATATGATAGCAGAGAAAGTACGACATTGTAATTTTCTGCAGGGAACTAACTAAACACGTGATACTAAGCGCAACACGTATGTGTATTCAACACGCTTAAATGAACTATAATGAAAAGGTGATTAGAAAAAAGGTCACAAAGCGTGTACATCGGAGACGGGACCTTTGTCCTTTTTCTTATTAATTACATTTATACAATGAATAGATTCTGTTTGAGATACAAGTAGTGCAGCGTCAATTTATTGTGCAGGCTTTTGAAACGGACTAAATTATGTACAGCGACCTTCAATTTTTGGGAACCTTCAATGCTCCAAAGAAATAATGCAGTGCATCTTCCACTCGTACTTTCACTTTGATTGCTTTCCCGAAGCAGGTGCAAGAGAAGCTATTTATTTTGATTTCACCATCCTTTCATTTCTAGTTTTGTTCAGTAAGGCTTAGGCAACTTGGTAATTAGTAATTAAATTAGTAAATAGGGTTTGTTGGTTTCTTTAGGACTTATTGGATGCTTTTTATTGAGATCTGAACGCGTCAAGTTCTGATAATAAAACGAAGCACTAGACTTTTATGTGAAATATTTTGGTCGTATTGAGAGATGAACAAGTTGACGTTGAAATAAAATAAAAACTTGCCAAGATCATAGTGTCCAAGTAAAACAAATGTATACATCATTCGACCAATCACAACACCCTATGTATAAATCATTTCTAACTTGTTCTAGAAAAAAATATTTCTGGCATCAAACAACATTTTAGTTGCCGTATAGCCTTAGTCTGTAAACCAGGTATACTAGCGAAAGAAGCACGTTCTATTTGATGTTATACTATGATGCTAAGCATACACGGAATACATTAGTCGAATTAGTCGGTCGTCGAATTTACCGTCAGTTCAAGGTCCAAGTCAGAGTCAATGGACAAAATAAGTTTGATTTTAAAAACCAGCTAAATCCACTGTCTTATCTGATACCAAATTGATCCAAGGGTCGTTCATAATTAATTCAAAGAAACAGTTCGTTTCATGAATTTTTTTTGAAAAAGCACAACGTTTGAGCTGTGTTTTTACAGTGTTTTGTTTGTTTAAGTTTTATATAAATCATCCAAGGCTACTTTTGAGTGCACTTAAAACAAATCTAGGGAGAGGTTACTCGAATTGAACAAACAGTTTCGGGGAATATACATGGTTACTAATTGTCATCCGTCTAGATCTGAAATTTGAAATGTTTAATAGCAATAAAAGCAAATCATTTTTGTGTTCGATCAATTTAGCACTATAAATGCATATAACTTTGGTCCTAAAATTATTATTTTTCAAAAAAAGATGCTAAAAAATATTTCAAGATAATATGATTCGAAAGTACGTAAAAAAATATTTTTTTGATGAAAAGAATGTTATTCATTTTTATTAAAATTACCCACAAATTTCATTTTTTATCATTAAAGTTGAGACACAACTGTACAAACATTTAATAATACCGCTATCAAGATAAAAAATATTTAAATTGTAAACATTTGTAAACTTACGAGTTACAAATATATAAATATTTACTTATTAAATTTTCCTTAAAAATAACACAAGCTTGGACATTTTTTACATCTGTAACTTATCTATATCAGCCGTATTCTGTAAACTTAATTGTATCGGATTATATATCACTTGAATATTACAGCTTCTCGATTGATTTCTTCTACTTTGTAGAGTAGCACGATTATTCATTAGTCTATTGTTCCCACTATTCCTTGGACAGCATTCGGGCAAAATTTTAGCCAAACAGGGTATCCACTCAAACAACTCTGTTTTAAACTTACTATTGAAAAATGCGTAGATGAAAGGATTACAACAGGAGTTGCTCATCGCAAGCCAGTGGAAGCAGAACCACAGGATATTGATATACTCAAAGCTGTTGATAGCCGGAAATAGGGCGCTGAGAAAGTTGTAGGTTTGAAGTGGAAACCAGCAAAGAGCAAATATCACAACGACTGTTAGAAGCATCTTGATTGCCTGTCCAAAAAATTTATACTTTTTACTTGTTTTTTTAAATAATGCAAATCGACTTGTTATAAATTTAAAAAAATACTTTGGTCTTTTTTCGCAAAACTAGAGCATCCCTTGCTTTTTCATGATTTCCAGGTGTGTTGGATCTCCAAAGTGTACTCCCAATACGAAAGTAGGCCATACTGAGAATGATCAGCGGGAAAAAGTACTGAATTATCACAATGCCCTGATTATAGTATATTCGGAAGTTTGCAGGTAAATTGACATTTGCACAGAAATCTTTGGTCTTTCCATTTTTCGTCATTTTGATCACACTGCATAAAAAATATAAACATTATTTAATTTTAGTAAACTTTGAACGTGTTATATAGAAAATCACAATATAAACAGCTAACCTGTAGTCTAGTTGGGTTGGTAAAGCTAAAAGTATACTGGAAACCCAAATATATAGAATTGCCCCAAGAGCCATTTTCTTTGATGGTTTTTCTCTGAAAGGATGAATAACAGCTCGAAAGCGATCCAGTGCGATTACGACTAGAGTTTGTATGCTCACCGTTACCGAAAGAACCTGATAAATTAACAATAATGAACTTTTAAGTTTTAGCACAGCACAGGTGAGTATTTTTATTGTGTAGATGATGAAACTGCTGTGAAATGAGATCGAACCTGCACAAATGGACAGATCGCACATAGAAACTTGGGCAAGTCCCATCTCTGTAGCAAAGCAGCTCGAAACTGGAAGGGAATGGTGAACATGGCAATAATAATATCAGCCAAGGCCAAGTTTGCGATGAACAAATTTGTGACAGTTCTCATCTTTCTGGAAGCCTAAAAATATTAAAGAAGTAACTTTAGTACCTTCACATGTAGGTCGAACTTCTAATGTGAATTTTTTTAACAAGTTGCCCAATTTTTTTTAACTTACCGATACTAAGCCAAGAACCAGAAGGTTACCCAAAATAGCCACAATGCAAATCGCCCCATATAGTAAACTCAACACTACCACAACCACAGGGGGAACTTGATATAACGTTTCACTTTCCTCTGTTTGGTTTCCAGTTATATTTGTTCCAAAACTGTCGAGAAAATTATTAGATAAATTGGTTGTTATGTTATCGAATTCGTTGTCAGTATTGGTGAAGTTGAAAGCTGAGTTTTCAAATATTGTGTTATTATCTACAGATTCCATTTTCACTGAAGATCAAAAGCTAAACTTTATTGAAAGAGAAAGTAGGAGATGTTTCACAGCGAGCTGCCAAAATCTGACTGAGGAAAGCTCTGAGAGAATATCAGCTTTTTTGCTACCGTGCCGTGACCGTAGAGTTATAGGTATCTGTTTTACGGTAAAGTGAAAGTTTTTGTATGCTGTGATCGTATGAGACAACATGTCTTTCCATACATCCCATGTACGTATTTGTTATACGAACTGAACAAGAGGAAAAATGTAGAATATGTTGAAAATATATGATGCATTGCGATACATGTCATGAATTTCGGTTTTGGAATAGTCAAATATTAGGTTTATGGCTAATTTTAGAAGGGTGCAGGAAATAGGAAACAGGTGACGCTTTGGTTCTTTTTGCAAATTGGAGCAAATGCACTGCAATTTTGCAAAATAAACAACGGCCAACGCAGCCAAATGTATTTATATTCTCTATTTCCTTCTACAATTTATCAAGCTTTTATAATTCTAAGTATTAGTTTATTGTGTTAAACTTGAATAAAGTGTGAAAGAAAATCTCGATGAGTCGATAATTCAAATTAAAGTTAATATTCACAGTACTTAACGCAACATAAACTGTTCAAGATGCACACATATATTAAAAAGAAGAGTATATGAGCAGTTGGGACAATGCAGATATTTCCATTTTCACTTTGTTTTACACTAAAGCAACATAAGTGTATTTATTTTTCAGTAAATTAGTTAGTATTCATGTCAAGTTTAACGAAAAAATGTTAGGGTGGGTTATGCCATAAAATGGTAAATTTGCGAGACATGTTTCAAGAAAAAAATCCTCAAGATGTATTATTAGAAAAATGTTGAAAACGGTTCTCGACTTTTTAAATTGGGTTTGAACAGTTCGGAACAGTTTGAGTTTATAGCCATATAGAGGGAAATCGTTTGTAAAATTTTGGACAAAAATGAAAGTCTAGTCTGATAAAGTAAATTTAGTGCTTTTTAAAAATATTAGAATAATTTTTTGTTTACTACACCGGTTAACATACAATAAAACCCCTGCAACCGTACAGTATTTAGTACAGCAAATTTGTAATCCCAACCTTTAGAAAAAATCCTTTTCCTACGGATATTGTACTACTTAGAATGCTTCTTTCCTGAGGGAATGAATGATATGCTTATTTGAAATGCAGCTTCTAGCTTTCTCCAGCCACACACACAAATTATACTCTAAAGACAAGAGCGTAGAATAAGCAACTTTCACTCAAAGGTATACAAAACAGAACGAATCGCTTACCTTTTCATCTGTTGCTTTGCTCGTATATTTCACTGCATCGTTACATTACTATCACCGTGGGAATATAATGCTTTATTTTATTATACCTTTTACCATGATTACTCTACCATACATGTTTTTTGTTTGTAATTTAAGCCAACATTGAAATATATCTAGTATGCAGTGATGAGTGAAAAAAACCAATACGTGAGCACATTATACATGGAAATGAATATTGTTCTTATGGGATATGTAGAAAGATGGTGAGTATACTCAACCATACAATTATATTTGAAAAAGAGAAAACGATGCTTGCCAATGGGTATATTTAGGTGAAAGCTGAAGATTTGATGACGCGTCGCGTCTCTCCTCACACGACTGTGGTAAGGATATTGAAGCTGATTATGGAGCTGTTTTTTTTAAATGGAAGTTTGGATAGTGGTACAGTCTCCTTGCAGTTTTCTCCTGTTTGGTGTTCCCAGTGACCTGGAAAAGATATATGTATTCGAGTTGATTTTTATAGGTTGTAATTAAATTTTGAATTGCATTGGTGATCAAAAGGTATTTAAAGAAGTAGAAAAATTAGCGTATGATTCTGAGTATTTTTTCCACTCGCGCACTCGATACTCCGTTAGAATTCTATTGGGATATTAAAATATTGAAATTATTCGCAATCGAAGAAATTTAATGTTTATTATTTTGCATGAGTCCTTAGAGGTCGCATAGTCACGTTTGACGTGATATTTTCCGGTTTGAGTTTACTGTGACAAAATCTATTCTTTCTTTTAATTTATGGCTACGAAGCATATAATTTTTCGTTTTCTAATTATAATAATATAATCTTTTATATTATAATATAATCTTTTTTGATTATGTGGAAAACACCGATCAGGGTAAAACAGCGATCAGGAAAAAAGGGTTCAGTGTAAAAGAGCGATCAGACCTTTCTTTTGTTCTAACAAAAAAGGTTAAAATGGATTAGTGATAAGTTTTTTTGAATGCACTACCGACGTCAACCCAAGTAAAATTTGAAGACCAAGTACATATGCATAATATGTGTGTAATATACTATGTACAACATTAATTTGATTTGATTTTGAATGAGTTATCATACGAACTCAACTCTACAACTAATAAAACTAAATTTCTTATTGACTATTTTCAATCTAGTTTATAGTACACAGCTGAATGATTCTAAATATGACACAATCAAATTTGATGAATACACGGATACAAAATTGTATAACAAGTAACACACAAAATTATCTCTTTGTGTAAAAAATCCATGACAAAATAGTAGTAAAACGCTGAATTTGAAGCAGATAAGTTAAATTGCTTACTCATTGTGAGCTGTTTATTGTAAAATCAGGCTAATTAAGCAGCCACTATGTTGTAATTCGGAAGCTGTCAACCAAGTTTTACCAACAAGTTATGCTGATGCATTTGAGTTCTTGTATTGTCGGATGAGTTACTTGGTTGATATTTAGAAAAGGTAGAATGTCACTTCTATTCATGCAAAAATAAAGAAGTAAGGCTTTGCAGCAGAAGTAAGACAAATCACTGATCGATGAATGACACTGTGGCATTTTTCGGTTTGTATTTTTTTCCATTTTTACCTTTTTTAAAGCTTAGCGTAAGGGATTAAAAACGATCGATGGAGTGAACGATCGCTACAGTGAAGTTGGCCGTTTTTTTCATGTATTTATTTTACATATTTTTCGTGGGAATGTAGATTGCACACAAATACATCAATAGAGTTTGAAGGAGTTCTCGTTGGTATAATTCCTAATAATTTTTTCAATGTCATCGAATATATTTCTTGAAACTAGCTGTAAACTGGACACAAATCAAAAACTTTAACTTTTCGCGTGGGTGATACTTTTTGGTTTGCACACCAAATGCTAAATTTGAATTGATGAAGAAAAGAACAATTTCTGGCTGAGAAAATAAAATACGACTGCGTTTTTGTATGACGTGTATTTAATGAGCCATCTTATCTGTCAATTATAATTATTTTTCGGATAAAAGTATCCGGCTTCAGTTAAATTCTTGAAGTGACCTCTGACGTTTACTGCTTTTTAAGCATGAAGAACATAATAATGTATTTACTCACGAATGATGCCAATCATCCGTCTACGTACGCTATAGCAACTCATACAAAGATGTTTGTCTTCAACATAATACTTTCTAATGAGTACTGAAATACCAAAGCTTTTATAGCATACCTTGCAGAGTTTTTCTATTTTAGGACGAAAAAAGTAGATAAAACGAAAAACACTTCAAGAACTATCGTTCTCTAACAACGTAATCTCTCATCTTTCATTAAAAAACCAACCTCCGTTTATTTTTGCCATTTTTTATGTAATTTCTTGCATCGTCTTGGATCATCAATTATTATTAATTAACTTACTCACCTTACCTCAAATGGTGATACAAGCTAAAAGCTAGCTAATTACTCTTTTGTATCCGACCCCTTTTTGCTTACACCTTTACTTGTACAAAATTTCGATTATCTTCGGAGTCTTATTTTATTTTTGGACACCAAAGAAGATCCGAACTTTCTCTCAGCTTAGGTTTTTAGCCATCAAATTTGTCTTTAATTGTTATACATCAAAATAGAAAAGAGTTTAGATCCCACAAAGCTTACCAAAAAGAACGAAAGTTGTGCTGTTTAATTAGCCACAAATAATCCTAAGCAGCTAACTTTTGAAGTAAAAATTCTATACCAATACAAAAATTGCTTAATTTTGTTACTCTTACTTTGCACTCTGACAAATAAAACCAATTAAATCTATTTTAATCCCCAAAACAACAAGCAAATTTGATATG
This sequence comes from Entomobrya nivalis, assembly GCA_034695485.1. Taxonomy (NCBI): domain Eukaryota; kingdom Metazoa; phylum Arthropoda; class Collembola; order Entomobryomorpha; family Entomobryidae; genus Entomobrya; species Entomobrya nivalis. The sequence continues at coordinate 14,732 of JAQFZH010000400.1, forward strand.
AACATTGTTTAATAATTCTATACTATAAGCACATCACTTCCTCAGGTTTTTGATGCGCGTACATATAATATTAAGTATATATGCTATTTTGTGAATAATTAATCACCGTATCTCCAACTAACTCGTATCGTATAATTGGATTATCACAATGCGTAGATTGTAATTTAGTTGGTATGTCGTTGGCTAGCAGTAATTTCTACATAAATAAATAGATCTTTTTTTCCTAAATACTTTCGCCCTAACAACAAGTAGAATTAAATTAAATTTAACCGAAACTTTAGTGGTTTACGTCAAACCTTGATGACGGTATATTTATATAACCTAATCCAGTCGAGTTAGCTATCTAAACCAATAAACATCTTAGAACGAATTTCCTCTAAAGTTGACATCTTTGATTATTTGGAAATTATAAAAATATAACACGGTCTGCTTCTACTGCTAAAATGCAATTACGACAACAATTCGTATATTTAATGCCACCCACAAAACATGCTTAACATACAAACTCATACAGGCATAAAATATCTTCTATAGACTTATTTTTAAAAATTAAACGCAGTAAAGGACGTTACCATTTCGCGTGTCAAAAACAAAGTATTTTACATTTCAACTACTTTGTTTTGCAACAACGTGAAGATTTCTCTTTATTTTAAATACTTATGTTCATTTGAGCACATTGTTGGGGTTCTTTCTCCGTTTCACTTTCTGAATATATTATCACTTCTTCACCAGAGATAAACACTTTTTGGCTAAGAGAAGAGCTTTCTTTTCGTAACGGTAAACATATTACATAACTTGTTATTACTTTGGTTTAACCTATTGAAAAAAAAAAGATCCATCGGTTATGTTGGACCAAATAAAATCCACAACTTATACAACCCTTTGGATTTTTTTGTAAGGAAGTATAAAAACATGCCAATCCTAATCATGTTCACCTGACCACACCGGGTTTTTCCTAATGATATCAAGCGCGTAGAATGAGATTTGTTGTTTTACATACTTTATCTATACCTTTGTTCGTCTACATTATTTTATTGAATATGTCCGAAACGATAAATATCGACGTTGAAGAAATTCTATTGCAATGTGCTTTTGAAAAAGAAGCACACCAAATTCCTTCAACAAATTATTTGCGTTGACTTATTCGGGCCAATGTACTGGTATAAAAGACTTTGCTTGTCTAGAATATTTACCATGAAATTTTATTAGCAGTAATTTCATTAGTTTTTCATCGTTTGAGCGGAAACTAGGTCTTGAAAGCTTTCATAAAAATAACGTTTTTTAATAAGTCATTTTTAATAAGTATACATTCTTGTATTGAAGATTTGCTCTTCTATTCTAGATGTCTTTGTTCGATTTGTAAGCATGTAAGCTGTCGTCTAAAACATTATATTTTTGTACATTAACCATAAGTCACAATCGTAAAATAGATAGATTGCATGTGGTTCAGAAACAGATGTAATTTCACATCAAACATGTTTCCAGGAATTTGCTTTGGTGTAATTCTAAAAAATTTGGTTTCCAGAACAAAATAATTTTACATATTTTATCCAGATGATTCAGACTCTTTAGTTTTGCATCTAAATAGTGGGAAATATGTTAAATCAGAAACAAAAATTTTCCACTACAATTAACCGAAATCCCAGTTTTAGAAATTGGTGAATGGCATGAAATGCATTTTTGTGAAGAATTAAGCAGAATAGCAAAATTGTGGGAAAAAGCTTCTAAATTCTAGAATTTTTCACAAGGTGCATTCATGTATGTTGTTTTTAGAACTTGCTCATGCTGTCACGTTTTCCTGTTTGCTACAGAAACTTTGTCCCAAAACTGATTACTTTTTAATTAATACCACATTTACTAAGGCTATTATATTATTTAATGGATAGTTCTCTATTTTTGAATAGAGTTTATTTTAAACTAAAAATACGAAACGAAAATCTTTTACTCTTTTATGCAATTCCTTAAAATAATAAGAATCAATTTATTATAAAGTCTTCACAGAAAACTTACTTCTAAGTGCGAAAAAAAGCTAGCAAAGAATTATTTAATTACTTAAACGTTAACCAACGGGGTTTAACTTACACTTTTACTTGTCCAAAATTTCAAATGGATTTGAAAGATTTTATTTTTCGATATCAAAAAAGATTTAACCCTTTCTCTGCTTTCAACCTTCAAAAAGTAGTTTCAAGCTAAAGTGTATCTTAAATTGATACTTATTAACAAACGAAAAATAAATGAACGATGTATACCTCAAAGGCTTATTTCAGAGAACGAGTGCTTTGCTAATCGTTATCAGCAACAAATCATCAAAAGATCCCAAACAAATGAACTTTGGACTTGAGAAAACCTGTACTAATAGAAACCGTGTTTATTTACTTTCTCTACAGCTTATACCTATATAGGTAAAAACAAGTTATTACTTTCACTTTTCATGTTTTGCATTGCAAAACTACAGCGTCTCAACCTACCCCGTTATTATCCTACCTTCATGGTCTCGCCAAAATATGCCATGCCGACTAATACAAAAAGAAAATAATTCCCACTCATGATGATCAAAGGAAGAAAGCTCTTAACCTTTACAGTGTCTTGCTTGTAATACTAAAGTCGACATGCTTATAGTTAATAGACGTTTGTAGAGAAGCACTAACGTTGGACCATTTATTTCTGATTACCTTGACCACTCCAATTACAAATGATATACACTTTAATATAATAGCCTGCAGTTAAACGTATATTTGTATACTCATACCCAGTCGAGTTCAACAGGTAACAGGAATCAAATAGAGCAAGAATAACTATAATGCTCTTACAAGTCGTTTTCGAGGGTTTCACCTTGAAAAGATACAATACAACCTTATAACGCTTTAATACTATTACAGTACAAATAAGTATACTTGTTATTACAGTAAGGTCCTGATTCATATCTAGTGGGATTTGGTTATATAAGGTAGACTTTTTCACTAGAGCGAAATTATTTTAGATGAAAAACGTTTGGAGTGCAAATCTAAAGCAAAAATGATAAAAGTAAATTGACCACATGGATTACCAAGCGTACACAAATTATGAGCCTGCTATATGCAAAAATAATTTATCCAATATTGCCAGAATGGAAAAAAGTTCCATAAACCAAACTTAGGAATAATATATACATAAATTTTCTACAATTCTTACCATTTATGTATAGTTTTTTCCAGTACGTTTTCATAAATCACAAAATTAACAAGCTTGATATACTAACCGTTGTGCTGTCGATTTCATTCTAAGTTAAGTTTGATCCCAAGCTTTATGCTTTAAAGGGAATACAATCCCCCGGTGCCACAAAAAATATGAATAAGAGTTGCACAACATATAATCATCTAATGATATCCGAGTCAAAGGAAAAGGCTTTTTGCTAATGGAATAAAACCTGTTCATCTATCTTTTTAGCGGCAAATGGAACGTTACAGCATAACATCCCGTCTATTTTTCAAAAGGTAAAATAGAGCTAGCTACCTTCATGCTTTATGTAAGCTATTACACAACATCATTAACATCAGATAATATACTATCATTTTATTACTTAAATTTTTGTTTGATGTTAAAATAATAGAATCCTGTGCTTTCTAATGTCATCTCATTATTATCGAGCAAAAGCTTTCATTGAAATGCCAACATGTGTAATATTAATTTGCTATTTGATACACCACTTGGCTATTTTTCAAAGGATTTGACAGATTTTAGGTAATGTATTTAAACAACAGCCCGTTTTATATACATTACGTAGATCAAAGTAAAAACTCATTAAAATTAAAACGAAAACAACATACTTAAGTTCATGAGAAGTTGTTGACGAATTTGAAATTACATACAAAATGGTCTTGTTTGATTCTGAATTAGTTTTTTTATGAAAAAAATCTAGTTTTAAATACTTTTTAAATATCTACTCTAAACTCAACTTTAAATTAAATACATTTAATTTAAACGACATTTCCGTTTTGCGTGTCAAAACAAAGTAGTTCACATTTCAAGTAGTTTGTTTACAGTAAAAGAAGGCTTGCATTTCCAAATGTTTCTATTTATTTGAGACGTTGACCTAGGTTTAGTACTGTTTCACTCACTACAATTATATTTTCTATTTTGTTATGCTCAAGGTTTGAATACCTTGTTATCAACAATGATCAGACGGTGTAGAAAACTAAGAGTGGCATTCCTTTTACTCAATTTTATGTTATGATGTTTTGAGAAATGAGATGCGAAACGTCAACGGTAGAAACGCTCACTTATATAAAGTTATTTCCCTAGATACCGTTACTTTGTTACGTATTACATTATAGGTTTACTTACCCGATTTAATAGTAAGTTTACATAATGGTCACTATGAACGCAAGCACATAAGTTAAATGATGTACCTTTTTTATATTTCATCGTAATTTCCAAGACAATTTGTACATGTTCGTTTTAAAGATGTCAGAAACAAGAACAACTTTTACAAAGGCTAACAAAAGCAAAAGTCAGAGAAGTTGACTAAAAAATTGTACGAATAAATTTTTCGCGTAATATTAAGCTCTTACCGTAATTGCATGTCACAAATTTCTCAAATATTATTACATTAGCATTGCAAATAGTATGATGAACATGTAACATATATTTTGAGGTAGGAATGCATATTTCTTTAGAATTTGGAGACGAAAGCGTTTTGTACTCCGTCGTTTACTTGTCATGTAAACTTATATTATTTTCTTGAAAAAAATAGCTACCTCAACCTCGGTATATACAGTTTATCTGATAAAACGACAAATTTCTGCAGGGAAATTATCTGGTTTCGTAATAGACTCTGATAAACATATAAGCTGACATTTGATTTGCGTACTTAAGTTACGACATAACAAAATGCCACAATTGCTCCCAAATTGCAAAAAAGTAGAGATTCCCTTGAACTTTTGATAAGCCAAATATTACTCAGCAGTATACTTTTTGGTTATTCAATCATTATATTTTTGGTTATATCATTAATCTGCAAAAAATTGCAACAGACATTGCAAAATGGAAGTCAAGGTCATTTTCGTTTGATCTATAATGAAATGTGATGTTTATGGATTTTAGGTGTCAACATGTATGGGCGTCATATAAATGACACGTACTAAGTTCTTTATTTCCTTAAATATTCTTGAGTGTGCGCGAAAGGTAAAAAATAGATGTTAAAATAAGCTTACTAACATAAGCTTTTTAAGAAAAGCACGAGAAACTCCGACAACAAATTATTTAAGACGATCTGCTCAGGGAAATGTACTGTCATAAAAGACACCGCTTGTCTTTCATTTTACCGTAAAATGTTGTTAATTGTTATTTGAATAATTTTCCATCGAATGAGCGGTTAACTAGGCCGTGAAAGCTTTCAAGGAAAAGGATATTTTTCTAAAAGTCCAATATTCTTTCATCGAAGCCATGCTCTACACTCTCGGATGAGACTTTGTTTGGTTTGTATTGCTGGATGTATGGTGGAGACAAAAACAACCTTAAGTTCAGGCTGCTAATTTGACCTTTCACTTCCATCTTATCTTATCTACTGCGTATTAAACTTCTTTTGACTAAATTCATAAGCTCTCAAATGGCCCTATATAAAATTATAACAGAGAATAGAACCAATTAAGCATAAAACGACTAGAGAATTGCATGTCAACACTTCTTTCACTCCGTCAATTATGTTTTCTCCGAGTTAGTAATTTACACAATTCTTATTGTCATTTTCAAATAAACAAGTTTTTAAGATACATAGTAAATTTTATATCCTAAATAACAATGTTGTTTACAATGTTTACGTTTAATTAACACGAAATCTACTAGAGCTCAAATAATTTACGATTGAAAGGTCTATATATAAATTTCGATAGTTATCAATCTGTAATGTCTTAGCTCAAATAGCAATACTCACTGAATATAATGAAGTTTATTTAAACTGTCGATGCGTCTAGATTTGATGTATGTATGTGTGTTTTTTCGAGTTTACTGTTGTTTGATATTAACTAAACAGCTTATAGAACTGAATTTACTATAGTTTATTCAATAATAAGCTTGATTGTGCAAATAGAGCAGGAAATTAACAAAAGAATAATTAAATAACAATATGACATGTTTAGTAAAAAGTGCATATTTATAACCAAAATGCATCAGCCCTTTAAAAAAGCTGATTACAGTCTTGTAATATATTCTGGTTCGAAGTGTAGTTTCATTGTATATGTAGTGATTAGTATGCCTACATTGATAGTTCAAGTACCGAAGTAAGAAACATTTTGTTCTTCGTCATTTTGAAGAAAAAATAAGTAAAATCCAAGTTCCTCAGAAAAAATATCTTACCTTCACATCCAGTCTTGCATTGTGATCAAATATTATATGGTTTATAGCAGTTTAATGATTTTTTCTTTTCACCTGACATTTGATGAAAGCGCAAGAAAAGGCAAGCGGAACGAAATGCACTAGCTCGAACTAGCGTATAACTAATAAAAATTACTTTAACTTTGCATATCGAAACTCAGCATTCGATTTTTTTTGAGAAAATTGATAGATCATATAACGGCTTTTTAACTAATCTACGTTGACAGTTGATTGTATTTTTAACAAAGTTATATATTGAATACCTGTTTAGCAAAGTTTAAGCTTGCTTACTACTCACACTTATTAATTTCCAAGTATGCCGAATATATAACGCCGCAAACAATTACCATGTATTAAGTACATGTCATTTGATGTTGACTATATGATTCTCCACTATGTTTTTATGCAAATTATCATCCAGTCCTGCATCTTTTCATTCACTCTTTCTTCGGAACGGTTAGGCCACTTGGCACATTTATAAGAATATCCGATTGTTTACTTGAGTTCGTAAATGTTTACGCTTTATCACACAATTTTGATATGATTTTTTTTCAGTTATGTAATGGATTTCTTTGTATTTACTATAACTTTCTTTCCAGTATGCGAAAGAAAGAAAAAATGCTCCTCTTTAATCTTTTTCATCGCTCCACTAAGACTTCAACTTAATATTCTTAAAACAGTTGCAAAACTACTTCAAGGAAATAATGTCTTGGCTTACGTAAGGCCTTCAGAAAAACAATTTCCGTTTTATTTCAAAAACATGTGCATCAACATCAGATATTTTTTCATGTGAATATGTTCAATGAAGTGTATCAACTATTTATGTAAATTTTTTATAAATTTATATTATACAAAATTAGCTTAACCAACATTTGTTCCTCTATTTTGTATTACATGCAAAGTCGAAAGTATAACATGCCTGAAAATACCGTATCTGTTCGATGATACAGTAAACGTTTGATCTAATGAATTTTGTTCAGTAATGGAAAATGGTATGATAAGGGTATAAAACCAAAATATGTAAAATCATGTAATTTATTGTAAAATATTTTAGTCGTTTCCGCACTCGTAACATATTAACAAAACACATTTTTATATGAAGCCATCTTCAAGCTTGACAAATAATATACGCATTTAATATATAAATTGTGTGATGACATCTTACGTAATTAAAAAAATATTTCTTTGGTATAGTATTTACTTATTGTTTGTTCTGCTTGCTTGTAATATTTGTAGTTTTTTGCATAAAACAATGGAAATCAAAGCAAAAAGTTAGTTCAATTAAAATGAATAAATGCCTTTGATGTTACGATATTATATAACAAATATTGTTTTAGATATGTCATTAAGAAAAGTTACGAAACATGCATAGCTGTTCTTCCAAGATTCAGACTTAGTCTCAGCCAGCTTTCAGACTAATGAAAATTAGTAGTACTTAGTATCCTTGTGTAATATTCCAGTAATCTTGATAAAATAAGCTGAGACATTTGGCAGAAGTGCTTATTTTCTTAAACTGGTCTGTTTTAATAAGGATCCATTAAAAAGGCTTATTTTGCAACTTGTAACACAGCTCTGTTAGTTTTCCTGTACAGAAAAAATAACCAACAAGATTACAACATGTTACTTTGTAACATTTAAGTAGTTTCGGTAGGTGTTTAAGCAGAATTTGTTAACGAGCGCCAAAGCCTGTACTTTAGAGACACGGGATTTTACGAAACAATACCTACTTATCTTAATTGAATTGAGTTTATTCAAATTTCAAATACGTACGATGTAGCGATGCCGTAATTTAAGTACGGCACGTGTAAGATTAATATTATGGAATAGTTAAGCTATGAAAAATGGTTTTAAGTATGTTGTAGGTTAGGTCCAAAATGATATATTTGATGGCTCATTAAAAGTATGAATACGGAATTAAATAGTCTGCTAAGTTTTTCTTACGAAACGGCTTTGTTTAACATATATATTCAGGTATGTCAGAAACATGAAACATAAATCCTTAGAATACTGGCCACGATGCATTGAATTGAATTGAATTTATTAACGTGTAAAATATGACAGTAAATATGTTTGTAGTGCGCTTTGAAGAACATATTTCCATCTATAATTTTTCCCAGGTATTCATGGTAACAAAACCCAAATATTTAACCATTCCCACATTTTCCCGTATTTACTTTCGTTTTTCCGTAGGCAGCTTTTTGATCAATTTTAAGTGAAAAATATGAAACTAAGACTGTGTCTACACTTTTGTTTTTTATTTGTCAACTACTAAACAACATTTCAGCTGTCTAAAGATGGAAATATACATCTTGAAGTATTTCATGAAATTAACCAACGTTAAATCAAAGTAGTTCATCCATTAATGCATTAACGCATCGTTCGATCATTTACCTTTCCTTGCTGAACATGTGTGCAATCTTTTTTAGAAAACAACAAGAAATGTTTGCTTTCTATATACTACGCAGTTAGCTGAAAATCAACAAAATAAATGTGTTATTTTAAGTATGAAATGTGAAGTAACCTACGAAAACAACGCAATAGAGAGCACGCGATTTCCCCACAATATTAGATTTTTTATGTGAATGACAACAAAAAGAGCTCTTTGGTCAACATGCCAACAGTGAGAAAGCAACAGCTGATTTTTTTTTCGTGTAAAGTCTCTAAGAGAACGTTCGATACTTTTTGCGCTACATTTGCTTTCACTCTGATTTAACTCGACATGTGTTAAGATAAGGAACATGAAAAGCTCTTACGATTAGTGCAATATGACATATTATATCATTTACCCGACGTTTCTCAAATATGTTTTTTGACTAGGTACTTCGTGCAAAAAAATCATGAAAACGACAAATTCATGATTTATCAATTTGTTACTTGGACCTGTGCAAATATACTTCTATGAACTTATTAATAAAGATTATTCTAGTACCAGTCCGCCGTCTAAACTTAAAAAGCGAGAAAGTGCTTCAGAATGAAAGTAGACCACATGTACAGGAGCTTTTCTTCCAACTTTCAACTCGCCTAAACTATCAAACTTACACTAGAAGTTTTTTTTACAAATCGTAAGCGTTAAAAATTCTGTATACTGATTTTCTGTCACAATAGATTAATTCAGTTTGACAAGGTATATGAACTTGCAATGATGTGTGCTAAAACGTATTTTGTTATTTAAGAGCTAAAGTTCTCCAGTATTGATTCAGTATACTTGTATTTTTCACAGAATGGATATTTTACAGCTCAAATCGAATTGAAGTAGTTACGTGTACACTTGCAAGTAAAACGCCATAATTTTTTTTCTCAATCACGTTCAATAACTTCACCTTGAACACAGTTTTTAAGAAAAGGGCCTAAAACCGCGACGAGGAATCTAAAAAAACTTTGTCTAATTGTAATCGTGTCTAGTAGTAAGATGGAATTTAAAGTATAAGTGTAGAAACTTACTTCAGTTTTCCATATCAAAACATAACCTTGAATGTTTTTTTGCAAAAAAGTGCTTATTTAAGTATTCATCAGTTAAAGTACTTTGACAGTTGATCATGCCTTTATTATTTGAATGAACGTACAGAAAAGGCATAAAGCTTGATCTCCAAGGACAATACTTAATCATTTGGTAATTCGGAGATCATGTCCAAATATGATACCATAGTGATAATGTTTTTAATAAAAGTACTGTGTGGCATTCTCTCAATTCGAAGAGAACAAGGCACTTAAATATATACCTAATTCTGGGAAGAGAATGGCTTTGTAAATTATTGCTTATCAGACAATTTTGAAAAAAAAAAGTTTTAAAATGTGAAACCCACCACGTAATTTTACATTTATTTTTACCAGGTATCATCGTTCTAAGATTGTCTTTAATTTTGACTAAATTTGCAAATAAAATACCAAGCACACAAAAATCCAACAATGTTAACAAAATACTCCAATATAAGGTCTAGTAACATTTCATCCGCTGTATCCAAGAAAGTTGCACGCGATTTGGTACATTTAAAAGAATATCTGATTGTTTACTTCCTTTCCTAAAAAAATTGTATGCTTTGTAACACAATTTTGAGATATCTTCTATTTTTTCCGGTTTATGTAATCGGTTTTTTTTTAAATTATAATAACTTTCCAGTTCGTGAAAGCGAAAAAAAAACCATGCACCTTTGCGTAAACATGCATATCTCTGCTAGAACTACATTACAACTTGCTTAATATTCTAAAAAACCTCTTTTACAACTTGTTGAAAACAAATGCTTCCTGGGCTCAAGTAAAGCATTTACAAACTTTGAGTTTTGTACTATTATTTCACGTGCACTGAGTCGTACTGTAGTATATCGACTATGTGGATTAGTAACAATTTCTAACATATTATGCAACCTGGGCTTACAAAACATTCTCAGCGCTATTTTAATAATTTTTTGCAACCTAAAAAAAGGTTATTTGCTTAATAATGCTGTAAATCTGGATCTAATTAATTTTGTTTTGTCATGGAACATGGTCAATTGAACATACTGTGTAAGGGTCATTTTCAGAATACTGTTTTGTTCAATATTACGTAATCGTGGACGCAGTGATTTTTATAACTTTTTTTGAATATTATAGCTAGACTTTTTAATTTATACTGGTTGTTTATTTGAAAGAGTGTAAAGTATCCTTTGATTTATTTATGTTTTACGTAAAATAATTACATTAAACCAGAAATTAAAATAAATACATATATTTGATATTATAATATAATGTTTCAGATACGTTATTTAAGACTAAAAGGAAAACTTACGAAACATGCATAACTGTTATTCTATGTCCAAGATAGCCTTCAGCTTCTAATGAAAATGATGAATACCTAGTATTCCGGTGTAAAATCAAAACAATCTTGGGAAAATAAGCTTGTACCCTTGACGGAAGTGCTTAGTTCTTAAAACTTGTTTGTTAGCATAAGCATCTAGTAGAGAGGTTTATTTTAGAACTTGAAGCTCAGCTCTCTCAATTATCTTCCACGTAAAAACGTTACGAACAAGTGTGTTGGGTTTTGGCGTATTTTCGTTACAGGTTCAAGTTAATCTTGCCAACGAAAGCCATGGCATGTAAGTTTGGGGACATGGGAACATATGAATCTGCGAAACATCATCGAATTTCCTTTACTGAATTTTTTTCTCCAGGGCGAGTACCACAGTTTCGCCGTATTTTGCTAGAGTTAAATGTTTTACGTGGGAGTCGTTTAGTTAGTTTTATGTAAAAAATATGAAGCATTGGCTACACAAACTTTTCGACTAAACTGTACGTTGTATACTGTTTAACTACCAAACAACATGACATCTCGATCGATCTAAATGCGCGTCTTAATATATTCGAGGAAAACAACGAATCATAAATCAATATACATTCGTTCAATCATATACGCTTAATTTATACACATTTATTTTAGAAAACCGCTAGGTAAATATGTCTACTTTCGATATACTACCCAGTTTGCGGAGAGTATAAAACAAATATTTTATCTTGAGTAGGATATAAAAATGACCTATGGAAACAACGCAATAAAAAGCTCGCAGTTTTACCCACGCGATTTGGGTTTCCTTTTAAATGAGAGAAAGCAAAATGAGACATGTGGTGAAAATTCTAGAAATGAGAAAGTGACAGCTGAATTTGTTTTTGGAATAAAGTTCCTTCGAATCACGTTCAACTTTCAATCCGTAACCATGCCTTCACTCTAATTTTACTCGACATTTGTGAAGACATGAGATCGTGCGTTCAGTGGAATGTAACATATTTTTGCACTACGGATGGATGACTGTGGGTAATGTTTACTGTTGAAGAAAACGACAGTTTGTAACTTACGTTTCATGTGTAATTCCTGTGGAATTTTATTTGTTTACTGACTCATATATTTATACTAACGAAAGTCACTTGTTGCCTTATAGAAATGATGTGTTAACGAGCTAGCATGCTAGCAATATGACAGGTGTATAATATCAAAATCTTTCATGAAAGCGTGTCTCAAATTCGTGAATTAGTTATCCTGAACAAGACCAACTTCTACTGACAAATCTTGTATCAAGTTTTATTCCAACAGTTTGCTTATTTGACAGAAATTAAGTTTACAGTTTCTTTGGATGAGTTGTTGACGTAAAATGGTAATTAAGTATTAGTCTATTTTTAGACCCAAAAAGTCTTAATGACTGAGGTCATAAATTACAAGGTGAATGGACGTATTCAAGTAATACAAAGTATATAAAGTAGTGTAAATGCGAAAATATTTGGAATAATTGGAAAAACTATGAATATATTTACGCTTTGTAAAAGCTTGGTAAAATAAAACAATGTTTCGAAAAAAAGCACATAGTAAACCAACCTAACAAGCTTCTCATATTGATTTTTAATATGCGTGGGTGTTTGTTTTTTATTCTATTCTTGTAACCTCAAGCAAGCCAAAGATCTCTTTCTAAATGTAAAGTAAACAGCCTGCTTTGGTTAATTAAGATAAAATATCAACAACAAACAATTTTGTGGATATACTTTTTTGTTTGTGCTTTCCAAATAATGCCGATATGAAATCTGGACGAAAGTGAAAACATACCTATTGTTTTTAGTGGCTGTCTAATGCAAAAGGCGCGTGTTTGTGTTTATTTTGAAAAGGCTTCTTCATGTATCCTCCGAAACTGGTAATGATAAATGTTAATTTTTATGCCTGAGTATATTTTTAGTAAATAAGTGCAAGAAAACGTGCAATATTGTCATAGAGTCAATTATATTTTTATTTATTGAAAAACTACTTACAAAATTTATGTTTTAAAAACTTAGTTGATAACGTATACAATAATATATTACAATACGTACTTATAAATACATTTGAAGTCTTTTAAAATATTTATTTACATAAAGATTTAATTAACATTTTATTGTAAACTCATCTTATGTTGTACAGCGAGCTTAATAGGATTATATATTACCTGAATGTTACTACTATTTGATTTGTTGCCCTGCTCATTAATACGATTATTTAATTGTGCATGAACTACATAGTTTCTTGAACGATTCACCGGCCAAATCCTAGCCAAACAGGGCAACCTGTGAAACAACTCGGTTTTGAACTTATTACTGTAGAACGCGTAGATGAAAGGATTGCAACACGAATTGCTCATAGCAAGCCAGTGGAAGGAAAACCACAGGATATTGATATACTCAAAGCTGTTGATGGACGGGAATATTACGCTGAGAAAGTTGTATGTTTGAAGAGGAAACCAGCAAATGGCAAACATAAGGACGACCATGAGTAGCATCTTGATAACCTGATCACACAAAATCCGACATAAAAACATGATATTATTTTATGTTTGGTTGTCCAGGTAGCAGAATGGATTTACACATAATTCGATCGTAAAACAACTTTCACTTACTTTCTCTTTTTTTCGCAAAACTAGAGCATCCCGAACTTCCTCTTGGTTTCCTGGAGTATTCGATCTCCAAAGTGTACGGCCAATACGAAAATATGCTTTAGTGATGATAAAAAGCGGAAGAAAATACTGAATTATCACAATGCCCTGATTGTAGTAAATTCGAAAGTTTGCCGGTAAGTTGACATTTGCACAGAAATCTTTCTTCCTTCCGTTTGTCGTCACTTTGATAACACTGAAAATAAATTGCATTTGTTTAAAAATTTGATGCACCAAAAATTTTTCCCAACCAAATCCGTAAATAAAATTCTTACCTAAAATCCATTTCAGTTGGTAAAGCCAATAAGATACTTAGAACCCAAATTGCTAGAATTGCCCCGAATGCCATTTTCTTTGATGGTTTGGCTTTAAAAGGATGCATTACGGCCCGATAGCGATCCAGTGCGATTATGACAAGCGTGAGAATGCTTACCGTTACCGTCAGAACCAAATGACATATAAATGTATATCTAGTTGATTAAATGTTGAAAATTTTCAAGGTGAGCAAATTATATTGTAAATGAAGAGTACAAACCTGTACGAATGGACAAACCGCGCAGAGGAAATATGGCAAGTCCCATCTTTGTAGCAGAGCAGCTCGAAACTGGAAAGGAATGGTGAAAGTGGCAATTGCAATGTCAGCCAGAGCCAAATTCGCGATCAACATGTTCGTCACAGTTCGCATATTTTTGGAAGCCTAAAAATAAAAATAGACGATTATTAGTAATTTTTACAATGTTGCTAGTTTTAGCTCTCACCGAAAACTTGAGCTTGGATAAATTTTAACTTACGATGATCAAGCTGAGCACCAATAAGTTGCCCAAAATTGCTAAAAAGCAAATTGCCCCGTATAGTAAACTTAACACTACAACAACCACAGTGGGAACTTCGTACAACGCTTGATGCTTGTCTGATTGGTTCACGGTTATATTTAGTCCATACTCGATAACTGGAGAAATATTCGATAAATTAACTGTTGTATTGTCGGATTCACTGTCAAAACTGCTGAAATTCGAAAAGGATATTTCCAAGTACGTGTCATTTTCCAAAGACCCCATTTTTAACATCAGTTGTGCAAAACTTGATTTTTTTTGTAAGAGCAACAAGGAGATCCGTCACAGAGAACTGCCAAACAGCAACTGAGGGTAACGCCAGAATTACATCCGCCTTTTTGCTACCTTGCAAAAAGTTATTCAGCTTTCTCTTTAGCAGCGAAGTGAAAGTTGATGCACAGGTAGCAGAGAACTTGTTTGTATGTCCCAGGTTGAAGTATGCCAGAGAGTATAAAAGGCTTAAATCATTTCTAATTCACCAACGCTTCAAAGATACTGACATGAGAAGCGACAAAGGTAGACTGAAAGAAAAATCTGTGATGTGGATCGCTACATAGTATTTTGGCTTAGTGAAGGTACACTATGCTACTTCGGCATTTTTTAAATATATTGCACACTTATAGTTTTTTCTGTTTGCTCTTCCAAATATACCTGTTTCATTCAAACCAAATTTATCTGTTTCTCTTAGTTTTATAAATGCACTACTTCTTAACATATGCGTATATAACGGCTCCAAAGCTTAAAAACATTATTTTGTCATGACAAATGCTCTTCAAATATACATATGTGTCTTATTTATTATTTAATCCCAACCTTTAGAAAAAATCCTTTCCCAACGGATACTGTACTAATAAAAACGCTTCTTCGGAACCCTAACCACACTTGAACTAGTAATGATCATCAATATATAAACGAATGCTACAGGCTTATAATAAGCTGCTTATTATACACTACAAAAATACAAATTTGATAGGTACTCACTAACCACTAATATCATGTTGGATAACATATAGCCAACTTTCTCCAACTGATACATATACAGAGCGATTCTTTCTAAGATATAGGTTATACTTTATCTGTTGCTTCGTTGGCATAGTTCAGAGAGAAAGAAAGAGAAAGGTTAGCATGATACGTATTAGATGTAGTTTTCAATATACTCTCTGTAATTTCTACATTGCTAATATACTTTGTTGCAGGCTTCACCGTAAAGAAATTTGATCCGACGTGCGGTCCCGTGTTAAAGTAGCTTAAACATGAATTGATATGTCTACTACAAAAATAATATTGGCTCCAATTCAATTACAAAAATAAGTGCTACTCATGATGATCAAAGGAAGAAAGCATTTAGCATTTACAATGTCTTGGTTGTAGTATATTTGACGTGCTGAAGGTTTGTAGATGTTTGTATTTGGAGAAATACTTAGAACATTTGTTCCAGAATACCATGACCACTCTAATAACAAAGGATGTACACTTTAAAACGATTGCCTACAGTTGGGTATACAAGGTACCTACGTAACGTAGATATATTTATATACTCGAACCCAGTCGAGCTCAACAAGTAATGCCAGCAGAAATGGCTAGAATTGTTTCAAAAGAAGTTTTTGATGATTTTACGTTGAAATAAAGCGCCGTAGCTTCCTTACGCTTCAATACCAATGCAAAATAAGCTTGTACAAATTTTCCTACTGTCTGTACCTTCTTCATATCCAGTTGGCTTTGGTTGAATGAGGTGGACCATTTCAATAGAGCTAAAGTATTTTCGACGAAAGCTTCATCATTCGATTCAATTTGTTATCGTGCCGATCTTTTTAGCGGTGAAGTGAAAAATACTGCAAAACACACGGTATATTTTGAATAGGTAAAGTAAAGCTGCTTTCCGGTTTCATGGTTATATCAAACAGCACTAAGAAGTCCTAAGTATGTTATATATACATTTTGAAGCTAAGTTCACAAAAACGTTATTTTTATAAGTATATATTTTTGATGAAATAAATTTATCATATTAAGTTGTTAAAACATTGATATCGAAAAGCAGTTCAATGAACCCAAGTAAAGACAGTAGCCAATAACGCTTTCATAAAAATTATTTATTTTAGCTTTTTGTGAAATAATCTACACCAATAGGTGCATGTATGTCTCTTACCAAACTTTCACTTGATGTTAACATCAAAGAGCTTTATGCGTGGTTTGGTCATCTCTTTATCATCGAACAGAAGCGTTACTTTAAATGCCAACATCATTATTATTTATTTACTATTTGATACCATTTGGACTTTTAAAAGGATGTGATAGATTTCAGATGATGTAATATCAAAACTCCCAGTGTTTTTTATGTTTAACGTACAATCAAAGTGAACCTTTAATTTTCACGACAGTTTACAATTAAAAGAAATCGTTAGTCCCAGGTTCATAATAAGTTGTTGACAAACTAATAATTACATGAAAATCATTCCTGATTTCTGAATTCCAATTTTCATGATAATTGTAAATACGTTTAAAATTTCTACTTTAAACATATTTTTAAAATAGGATACATTCAAACGACATTCCCGGTTTGGTGTGTCAAAACAAAGTGATTGACATTTCAAGCACTTTGTTTACAAAACTTGTGTTTTCAAAGGTTTCTATTATTTTGAAACTTTGCCAGGGTTATTACTTCGTTTCACTCACCACGCTTGCTTTCGTTATTTAGTTATGGAGTTAATATGTTTACGGTTTGGATATTTTGTTATCCCCAATGTAGGTTTTGTTTCATGTCAAGACGCTGAAGAAAACCCACATGAGAAATAAAGATGATGTATTTCGTTTTGTTATATTTATGAATGTATACTTGGTTATAAAACTACTATGATTCCTAGTTTCTAGACTTACCGTTGTTAGCATTTATGTCGTGATGTTTTGAGTACGCTTTAAATAATGGAATTGAAACGTCAACGGTAACAAAATTCATTTGTGTAAAGTTATTCCCTTAAATGCCGTTACTCTCTTACCGAGTATATTAAATTGTTGTTTACTCAGTTTAAAAAATGAATAAGTAATTTTGTGAAAACAATTGGCTTTCTGAAAGCTAATATTTGAATTGTATGATATGTATATCTGGCTCTAATTAAATTAAGTTACGAGTCACAATCATACATAACGTAACCAATAAAGTCAGTGAAGTTGACAGAAACGTTGTACAAGTTTTTTTGTGAAATGTTATGCTCATTTCATGATTGCATGTCAAATATTTCTCAGATATTTTTTTTAAATGATGAGAAAGATGTATCATATTATTCACATTATCTGAGTTTGGGAATATATTATGCATAAAGAAATGTAAAACCTTCTAAAAAATTTGTTTGTTTCTTAGAGCTTTCTTTTTGTAACAGTAAACATATTGCGCAACTTATTATTGGTTTGAGTTAAGCTAAAGACATTTTTGGTTGTGGTGGACCAAAAAAGCAACAATTAATACAACATTTATATGCTTGTTTTTTGCTATAAACATCTTACGAAAGTAACAACAAAAAAACAAATCATTAATTTTAAACGTTTAATTTATTTAATATTCTGAATACCAAAATAGTGACCAAAAGGACAAATATCGGCATTGAAAAAATGTATTGCTACGAGAGTGCCCGACAACAAAATATTTACGACGATTTTCTCAGGGGAATGTACTGTCATAAAAGACACCGCTTCTCCTCAATTTTATGGTGAAATGTTGTTAATTGTAATTTGATTAGTTTCTCATCGTTTGAGCGGTTAACTAGGCCGTGAAAGCTTTTATGAAAAAGGACGCTTTTCTAAAAGTCTAATATTCTTTCATCGAAGCCATGCCTTACACTCTCAGAGGACTTTGTTTGGTTTATATTGCTGGATGTATCCTGGAAAGAACATCAGCTATAAATCCAATCAGCTTTTAGTCAACCTTTCACTTTCATGTTATCTTTTGACTAAGCTCCCAAATGAAAACTGACATAGTTGAAACTATATAACAGAATTGGGCATAAAACAAACATAAATACACACCTTTCATCCCATTAGTTATGCTTGATATGACTTCGTAACTCATGTAACCCTTATTCTTATTTTCAATTCAAAACCTTTTCAACATACATAATAAATTTTGTGTAAGAAATAACACCTTTCTAACAATGTTTACGCTTAACTAGCTATAAAACAATAGGAATTCAAAGGTCTATATATCATTTTTACTAGTTATCATTTCATAAATTGTTTGTTTGAATGGCAATACTCACTGATTCCAATGAAGTTCAGTTACACTCGGGCTTTATCTAGATTTTATGCATGTTCGTTTCTTTGTGTTCGATACTACCTAAAGTCACGACGCATATTTACTTGTATTCACTTCGTAAACTATGCCACATATTTAATTGTTACTAAATAACCCATACAGCTATAGAACTAAATTGATTATGTGATATGCAATTATAGGTTTGATTTTTTCCAAAGAAAGAATGAAATTGACAAAAGGTTGAGTAAATAGCATGACTTATGAGAGATTTATAAAGAAGCTCATATGTGTTTAACCAAGAACCACCAACTTTTTAAATAATTAATTATGCTTTGGTAACAAAATCTAATGTTAGTTTATTATTATAATTGTATATGGAATGATTTACATGCAAGTATTGATAATCCAAGCACCGAGGTAAGAAAAGTTTCAGAGCATTGAATTACAGAGCACATATTTGGCTGCAGCATTGCTTTGTTTGATACCATAAGCCCACGATGTTCTCTGGACGCAATATAACATGTTTATATATCGATTCAGATGAAATACGGTTGCCAAATTCTCCAGATGATCATATTAAAATAAATGGTAAATGTAGCAGAACCAACTGTGTGTTGTGTTCTGGTGTGTTTGAGAGAGAGATTGTGTTAGAGAGTGTGTGAGGTATCA
>JAQFZH010000401.1:0-34191 GCA_034695485.1 Entomobrya nivalis
TTATCAGTGAACCTGTCAATCAAACTCATCACCTTTTGACAGGCAAACAATGAGAGGCTGGCGAGGCATGCAGAAAAGGTACCCTTTTACATGCTCTAAACAAACACTTCCCATTCCTCTTCCGGAAAAACAAAGGAATCTCGGAGAAAATATAGATAAGTGTAATTGGCATTTATTTTCAATTCTAAAAAACGTAGCATGTTATGCATCAAACCAGCCAAATTCTACATCAAGCTTAAGATTCTACCCATAGTACGTTTCCAATCACCCCAGCAAAAAGAATGATCATGTAAACCATCACCATAGCAACTGTCAATGCGCAGCCTTGTCTCAGGTATCTCGAGTCAAAAATGTTCCACTAACTTTCCAGCAAATGCTTGGCATTAGGATACCCATCGTTGGGAAATTGAACGTTATATTCATTTGTGAATGTGTCTTCTATTTCCGTTTTATTGATGGCAGAGGCTGCTCTCTTCAAGTGATAATTGAGGGAGGAAAATAAAGACATGATTCTAAATGTAAAAGAAAAAAGAACCTTGACACAAGAAAACGTTGTACACTCAACTTTAAAATTAACTATCATAGATTTTCACATTGTCCTGAAATTCATATTTGAGTTACGTATTATAGACATCAAATGTTTTGCAAATATCGAGAGGTAATTAATGTGTGTAATGATTGAATCTCGATTCCTAATAAAACAAAATTTATTGAAATTGTACAGAAATTATGTCATTTTTTTAAATTAAAAAAATATAATACTTACTTGAGTTCCATAAGAGCAAGGTTTTTAAACCTTGGTGGGTTTAAGCTCTGAGTTTCTTTGATTTTCAGGTAGCGGTGAAAGTATGTTCGAACTAGAGACAAGTCTTTTGTTCACTGAGCTTAAGGAGAGTACGACCAACGACTTTACTCGCTGCTCTCAATTTTTTATGAACAACAGATGCTGGAACGAATGGCTTGTAATCTACGAGCTTCTTGATCCCTCTTATTTAGATAAAAAACCTTTTTACGTATCGAGTTTAAGGAAAAAATACTATTTTTAATTTATTACGATAATAAGAGGTACTAAATTGATAAATATGAATAATGGAAATGCATGAGTTTTTCCTGCTACTATTGTTTACTTCAATTGCGATCAAATAATTCTCGTTTTAATGCACTCCTCATTACAAGGAAAAAGTTTTCAACCTAACTTCCCATCATTTCTGTCAATCAAAGTTCGACTACTAACCCTTCACCCATGTGTATACGTTTTAATAAGCTTTAATAAATATGTATACTAAAATCCCAAAAATGTGACATTGTGTTGATTTTAGGTACTTGTTTTGTTGAAACCACTGACGTACGGTGAACTGACAAACATCGACAGTGAAAATCTCCGACACACGGCTTATCCCTACAAAAAATGGAATTATGAGTTGGGCAAAAGGGTACGATATATATATATATATATATATATGATGAAAAGTGTCATTCTCCGACAGAAAGGAAAATATATAATAAGTATTTTTTTGAATATCTAGCACAGTTAGAATTTAACATAAATCTTATGCAAACAGTATACAGAAACAGCATTCCTCTGCATTCAGCTTGTTGCTACAAACGTTAACATACACTGGGCATCTTATTGACATTTTATAGAATAAATTTATGCATTGACTTTGTCATTCGATTTTGTTTTACAGTTTAAACATTCGTATGGGCATGAAAATGAAAAAGTTTATGCTAATAAAAAAGTTACAAATTCAAATATATCTTTGCAACTGAAAAAGCATTGCTACGACTGAAACACACATCCTGATATTCTAGTATGTATGTTTTATTTTACTATTGGATAATTCCCCGTTTTTAATTGAATGAAATCTTATTTTGTGTTTAATTTTGTTTTCCAATGATTTAAAATCTCAACTGTTATTTAATCAAAATCCACACTAAAATTGTCTCCATTAAAGTAACAGATTTTGACAGACTATTCAAAATGACTTGATACAAATGAACGAACAAAATGCACAATGTAATAATGCAGTGGAAATTTAATTCATAACTAAAATTGTATATTAAACAGTAGTGTAGTTGTTTGAATAAGCTTTATGTATATATCTGACTATGTACCATGCCAAGATATTTTTTTAAAAAATTAAAAAATGTACATATTATATTTCTCTCTGTCCGAGAATGGCACTTTTTCTTTATATATATTATATGTGACCCTCTTTGCCCAACTCCAAAACTCATTGTTTTTAGGGATAAGCCGTTTGTCGGAGATTTTCACACTCGAAGTTTGTCATACAATCTTCTATGGGATTAAATTTCAGACCCACAGGGAAATGTTACCCAAGATATGGGGGCCACAAGGGCACATGCAGACATGCATTTTAAATGGCAAAATATTTTCACTGTTGATTAATATAGAGAATCAACAGCTTATCACACCTCATAATTTGCTGCTTACAAGAATTTACATTCTTCTCGTTTAAACTGCTTTTTAAAAGTATACTCTTGCAAATTATATGTCAAGCACAGTTACCACTTGTTTTATAAATTACAACAGAAAGTAGTTTTATTAATGTCAGTCACATATTTTTTGATAATTTAAAATCCAAGAAAATATTTGGAGTTTAAAAACAAATTTCAATTTAGCCAAAAGACAGGACTGCTGTTTTTCTGATTAAAGTTATTTTGTCTGCATGTGACAACATTCGTTCTATTCGAGCGGCATCACTGACTATCGAAATTACCCAATGTGCAAATGAGCTCTAGCTGCGATAGTAATACCTTTTATCATATCTCTCCAGTGTTTTTGAGAATGCTTAGGAAAACAATTGAAATTGCCAATCAGAAGAATCGTGCAAAAAATTGTCACAAAAACAAATTTCTATGTTTCCAAAAAATAATTTATTTAGTTCGATGAAAATAAAATTCCCCAGTAGTAAACCTGTTAACTGACGGCTGGATAGGTTATTTTTTTCTTTGTTATTCTAATTTTTTGAACATAAGAAGCTTATTTTAATATTACACTTAAGACCATTGAGCCTAATTATGGTAACAGTATTACGAAACCAAAATTTTGCATCCAAACATAATGCCAGAATGAACACCAGCTGAAACGTGACATTTCGATCATTAAAATGTCCTTAAAATCTTTGAGGGTGCATTTCAATGGCAAAAATAATATAGGGCTGAGAGCATTTGAGTGGGATGTTACTGTTTGCGTATAATTTTGTATTACATCAAAAATCCTTTTTTTTTCGTAAGATCTCAAATTATGTACTCCTTCTGCAAATGGTATAGGACAAATACAACAAAATACAAAACACTTATACCTACTTAGAACCCTACTTATGCTTAATGAGCAGTGTGGGATCAGTTACTTAAACAAACATGAGGACAAGTTCATTTATCTTGAGGACAAATCCTATCAAATAACCTGCGTCATTACATTAAATTATGCAAACATTATAATTAGTCAATTTTATTTGCAATAAAATGAATGTAAAGTCTTCGAAGTTTTACCTTTTTTCAAATGACTATATCTAAATACTTAGATGTTTTTTTTCTAAAATTCCTTTTCGTTTTACTCAATCATTATGATAATTAAGTAAGTTATATTGTATAGGTGTAGTAATTTCGTAGTTTTATTCTAGCTCTTTTCAATCTTATTTGCAGTAGTTTAAGAGCTATGTGTTTACAATTTAATTAAAAGTCAATGGCAATTTTTGGCATTTTTTTAAACATTTTTATTAGATTCATTACTACGATAAAATAGCATTCTGCTAATCGCGGTCACCGAAGCCTATAAAACTTTTTAAAGACTGGATTTGTTTGATTAATTTAGACAAGTGGTTGAATAATAATGATCCACACATGGAAAGCTGGTAATGACAACACTGGCTCGACAATTTTCCTGAGATAATTAGTTGCATAAAACGCGTTTGAGTGAAGATTTATGAAACTCGAAATAAAAAAGTTTATTTACACAATAGTTGTCTCAATGTGCATGTAAAAAAGTGTAGCTACGAATTATACATTTAGCTTAAAGCCAACATGGTTGCAATTTGCACGGTTGGACCTAGTGCAAACTGAAATAACTTAGAAAGTCAACCATGGGTTCCAACATGTTCTAAAGCGAACATTAAAAACAATAAGAACGAAACCTCAAAGCATTTATGAATTGGTTGAAAACACTAGTTGAATTTGAGACATCAAAACCATTTTCTGAGTACTTTTACTTTGTGAAATATCATTAACTTTAAATAAAAGCACCAATTTACAATTACCAGAGAAACTTCATTCCAGACATAAAGTTCATTTCCGATAATTAAAATTAAACTTTGCGGTACAAAAAGACCTGAGAAAAAAAGCCTTCAAAGGAAAAAGTTAATAATCATGACATCAAGCATGAACTGAACTAAGAGAAATAATGCCACGTTTTAATTGAGACGAGCCCATTGACGACAAGTCAAACAAAGCTAATGCAGAAATGAGCTCTCACGAAGATTAAATCTGAACAAAGGAAAACCAGATAATAGGTTGTCTTCATTAAATTTACACAACTCACTGATAACTAAACTTGACTTCTCTCAAATTCCATACACAAATTGCAAGTTTGACATGAAAAACGCATTTAAATGATTGGTTGCAGTGTGACCTTGCTCTTGGAAGGGTACATTTACCTAGCGACCTCATGAACACGAGCAAGAGAAACTGCTCCTAGGCTGTTTATGGAAGATGCTTTTCTCGGCTATAGGGTTTAGTACATTTGCCGTAAAACTTTTCTTTGTCAGTCAGCTATAGACACTTTCCCTGTTCGGACGCATTTTCTCCACACTAGTAAATCAATAGAAACATAGCAATTCTAAAAGATAAAAATAACTGTTTTGTTAGACTGCTACTAATTTTTCCCTTAAAAGGGCAAACAACTTTCCATAATTAATACAAATACGTCTATATTTTTGATAGACACAAGCTTAAATCATCTATTTTCTAAAGGTATTATTACTATCAGCATGTTAAATTGCTAAACAAATTGTGTTATACTTTTCCTTTGTTAAAAGTCATTCCAGGGTAATGTGCGAAATAAAGTACAGCAGTTGATTTTAGTTTCAAGCTGTAAAAGTATTCCCTTCCTGCTCGTCGATTTACAAACATGTCTTTATTTTCGTCACTTAGCTATCTCTTGAAAAAAACGGTTTCTTCTTTTAATAAAACTGACTCAACGAAATCATCTCTAAATGTAAAATCTAAAGAGTTCAAATCTTTAAACGGCGTTTCCCAGAGTGAAAGTTTGACTAACAACACTCCCAGCTACGATAGATATCTACACTTTATATTCGACAGTGGAAATTTCTCGGAGACAAACAATTTGTTTGACCCATCAACAATAGAGAAGTGGACAAACTTCACCAGTTTAACATCTTCTGCATCAAATGTATACTTAGAAACAGAAGACACATTCTCAAATGGAAGTGAGGTCCAGTTTAATAACGAAACATATCATCATACTGACACTTTATTTGAAAGTTGGTGGAACATTTTTGACGAAAGGTATATGAGACATGGCTGGGGATGGACAATCACTCTGATTATAGCTTATTTATTAATTCTTGTTGCTGGGGTAATTGGCAACGTAATGGTCATCATGGTGGTTTTACTCCGCCCTCAAATGAGAACTGTGACGAACATGTTCATCATGAATCTGGCAGTTGCAGACTTATTTGTCATTGTGTTTTGCGTACCCTCAACACTATTGGCCAATTTATTTGCTCGTAAGTATTCAGATAGTATTTTTTCAGTGAATGATTAAGAATTCGATATAGTGCAATTCGTAGACCAAAATCTACGAACTAATATAATAGTTATTCACTTTATTTTTCATTCTAGCTTGGATTCTCGGATCGTTCATGTGCAAAGCTGTAGCATTGATCCAGGGTATGTCAGTTTGTGCTTCTGGCTACAGCTTAGCTGCCATTTCACTTGACAGGTAAATCCTTTCCTATATATTCTTGTTGATGGTATAATGAGCCGATAGCTTGTTTTTTTGTCAAAAGAGATTCAATTTGTAATTTTCAATGATCACATCCTTTATATGTGTAGATGCCAGGCGGTCTACCGAAACTATGAGCGACCCAGAGGTTTTTCTCAAAAGATTTGTGTGAGAACCATCTGCGTAATTTGGGTGGGTGCCGTATCTTTAACTATGCCATGGGCAGTGGTATTTGAAGTGAAAGTATCCGAATACGATGGACTTCGCTATTGTGTGGAAACATGGAAGGCAGAGAAATACCCATCGCTGGGAAATTGAACGTTATTTTCGATTGTGAATGTGTCTTCTATTTCCGTTTTGTTGATGGCCGAGGCTGCTCGCTTCAAGTGATAATTGAGGGAGGAAAATATAGACATAATTCTAAATGTAAAAGAAAAAAAGAACCTTGACACAAGAAAACGTTGTACACTCAACTTTAAAATTAACAAGCATAGATTTTCACATTACCCTAAAATTCATATTTGTGTTATATATACTTGTGTTTGAGAAATATATACTTTCTCCTCGTTAACCTCCTTTCTATCTATGCCATTCCTTTGTTGTTGATTTTCGTCTCGAATTGGATAATTTATTGTCATGTGATACATCGTCATGTACCCCAAGATTCGGCATCCTCAGCACCCCTAACAAAAATGCACCGTCATACCAGACTCGTTGTACTTCGAATGTTGGGCATTGTCACTCTCACATTTCTCTTTAGCTGGTTGCCACTCTATATTCTCGTAATCATGATTAAGTTCTCAGCACATATAACTGAGTCGGAATACAACGTTTTAGGAATTTTAATGCCTGTAGCACAATGGCTTGGAAGTTGGAACAATTGCAGAAATCCCATTCTCTACGCGTTCCTCAATAAGAAGTTCAGACGGATGTTCAAGTCTATTTTAACGGCGTGGATTCCAATGAAAGCCGTCGGACAACATCAGGAATCCATTAGAACTCCAAGTTTTACTACCACTGCATTCACTGGAAGAAGCCTCGGAAGAGGCAGAAGTAATAGCCGAAGTGATTATCGTCGTCATCATCATCAAAAAGGACGCCCTAAGTCTCTTTATAAAGCACAGTTGCTTTTTGGTAGATTTTACGAAGGCACAGGAACCATTCCAACAACAACAGTAACAGTACGGATCATATCTACTGCTATACCTGCAACCGCAGTTTTAATAAGTGAGAGCATGGAAAATATCTTTGATACAGCTATTGCTGATAAAATTACAACGGAAGTTATAACCGACTTGTAAATTGTGTTGACTGATTGAATCTTCTACAGGGTATTCTTCATAATGTTTTATTATTAAAAGTAATAAAACGAATATAAAAAAATCAATACTTTTTTAGAACAAATCTAGTTTCAACTTGTTACACTTTTAATGTTATGTCATTATGCTAAAAAAATTACCTGTATACATACCTAGGAAAAATTTGGTAAATGCAAAATATATAATAAAGTTTTTTTCATTTCGAAGTCATAAATTTCATTCGCTTTAAGGTTTCGATTTCTCTTTCTCACGTGTTCTGCTTCAAGCAATTATTCAACGACACAATGAAACATTCTTTAATCAAATTTAGCATCTATTTTGTATATAATTTCAAGTGTGGAGGCTGCTTTTTCTTATTTGGGACACAAAATAGCACGTATCATTGCATCACTTCGTTTCGCATGGCGTAATTTTACATAAATTTCTCATGGCTTTGCCTTAAACAATAATAAGTACAGCGAAGCTTTTATTTGCTGAATAGATAGGTGATAGGTACAAGAACAACAAACAATTGTTTTACATCCCAGTGGAAATTTGGAACTACGGTAACTATTTTTGTTTAACTTTGAAATAACATGAGTACCCTTGTGTTTTTTGGTATTCGTTTGTTCTATTGTTCCAAAAAACAAAATGAATGTATTGACAAATGGTTTAAAGAGTACCAGAGAAATAGCAGGAATCAGAACTGAAATTGAGCTATAAGTATTTAAAAGGATTTTATACATCCTATATAGCTGTTCATACATTACTGTCCGAAGGATGAGAAATAGGTCTTTCCTGGTAAAAAAATTCCACAATATTTGCAAGAGACAAAACTGTTGAGAGAAATTAGAGATTAAAATAAAGGAAACAAAATTCTTTGTATTAAATCCAAATTTAATAAATTCATGCTATTTATATCATGTTACCTTTTACGAGAAACTATATTACGAAACAATATATTTATGTACAAACTTTTAAAATAGAGTATTCGTTATTTTTTTCCTGGTAGTCGTTTCTTATTTTGCTTGTTGCCCATTAAACAGAAATAAATTTATTAACTTATTTCGTATCTTTTCTGGTACAAAATATATCAACTTGCCAATTTATCTGAAAAACGTAATCTATTACCGAGAAACTGCTACATTTTATTATGTTTTATTTTTGTCATTTTTGTGTATCCATGTCGAGCTAACTTAGCTGCAACAGCAGTTTCTACTAGTAACAGTTTTTAAAAAACCTTCGAAGGATATATTATGTAACTAGTGTAAGTATTGCATGCTTTACTTGTACAGCAAATACATATATTTTAGGAATTTCGTGATGATGATCTGGGTTTTTCATAAATCTTACTTTGTTTAAGTGAAGGATCTGGGGGCGAAAGCAAACACTCAGAAGCCAAATTTGGTACTTTGGGTGTAAAACTCGTAAAATCCTGATTTTCTTTTTCGTAATCCTGTTTTCACATTAAATGTACTGAATTGCCAGAGGGCTAGTAAAATAACGAGAAGAAATGAGCTTGTTTTTGTTGTTTTATCAATGTGTATATTATATTACCATAATAAAGCCGCCGGTCTCTAATCTCAGCTGTGTATATAATAGATACGCACTAGTAAAATTGTTGACTTCCCTGACCGCTACCAAAACTCAAAAATAAAGGAATGTACCATCTTGCTTTGATTATAAGATGTTGCAGTGGACTACTTTTGTCAGTGTTTCTTCCTCGATCTACACAATAGTTGTTTGTTTGTGGATTACTCCACAATTTGTAGTTTATCTTTTTCTACTTGACTTACTACATGTATATGTATTTTTATGAGTTTTTAGTGTATTTTGCTTTCCTTATCTATATTCACATTTAGCTTGATCTTTGTTCGTTGTGTTTCTCCAAAGTCTTTAGTTCGGCAAAGTAGCAAAAACTGAACCCATATTCTGACTTTGTATATTTATGTCAATTTTATCCATATTTGATAAGAAAAAGTGCATGTTTAAGTATTTTCTCTTATTGTTATCATTTTTACAGTTTTACATTTTTTGGAATTTCGTTTTCTTATTTACCAACAGATATTTGAGTTTCTCCTTTCCTACGCGTTTTCATTTTAGATTTACTCTGAGAAATACTAAGCATCTACACTTATAAATATTGTATTTTTGTTTGTTTCATTACAAATCTAATGTTTTCAGAAACAGGGCCACTATTTTGACTGCTGCGTAAGTTTGGGTATGTGTTTGTTATACTTGCTTAACTATACCTAAGCGAACGTTTCGCAAAGAAGCAAAGATGTTACACATACATATATGTATACATGGGTAAACACACCTTTACTCATGTCTCAGAAAACATCTTCCGGACTCATAAAGTTTTAAGTCAGGCAATGCTACTACTATGCTGTTGACTACCAGCACTGGATAAACTTTACATGGAAATAAAAAGCCAAACATTCAATTAAATTTGCTGTCAGTAGAGCCATCTGTTTCTGGAAAAGCAGGCTGCCGGTTGATAATTGAAACTTTTTTTATTCAAGAAAAACTCAGTAAAACTGATTAAAAATCTATTTGACTTATTATTCAAGGGGCTAGAGTTACATTAGCTTTTGAATATTTGGCAGCAAATTAATATTAACAAAATGTTTCTTAAAGGTAAAATGGCATTTAAAAGGAGCAACATGGATCCAGTAAGATATTTAAGCTTACCAAACGTCATATAAATATATACACTTTTAAATTGTCCAGAATAAAATAAAAAAGAGAAAAAATTTAATAGAAATGAAGCTGATACCAAATAAGTAAATTGAATGTAGTTATATTAAGGCCAAGCCTTAAAGTATCCATTTTGCTCCAGTGTTATAAAATTCACAGATTCTATTGTCACGTAAATGAGAAGTAGGTAATTGTAGGTATAGTTATTATGTAATTGTATGTAGGTATATATATATGTATATGTTATGAAATGAGATATGTGAAATGGAATGATATGGAAGAAGGAGGCCAGTCTTCGGCTGGAGAGCAAGATGTGAAGATGATTAATAAAAGTAGTGCACACGCACTAAGATAAGTATATAATACATAATTGTGTAGTACACTATTTAATTGTGACACTATTCCTAATATCTTTTTCTGTCACTTTTTCTTTCTGTGAGGTAAGATTTCTCTAGTATATGATGTTACACGTTCCAAAGCTTTTACGGCAACAACAACTTTGTTTTGAGAAAATAGGATTTACGTCTTCAACATTATTTTATAACTGAAAGAGGAGTTCGCTTTTTTACTTTAATATAGTTCACATTGCAGCAAGATGATAAAAAGTAACTGATACGTTTTCGAAGAACAAATATTTTTTGCTTTCAAAGAAAACGTATTTCTTTTTACTAAATGCAGCCTTTTTCGATTCAGAAAACTTCGAAACAAATACCCTCAAATGATTCAAATT
Source organism: Entomobrya nivalis (assembly GCA_034695485.1). Lineage (NCBI taxonomy): Eukaryota > Metazoa > Arthropoda > Collembola > Entomobryomorpha > Entomobryidae > Entomobrya > Entomobrya nivalis. The sequence goes on from JAQFZH010000401.1 coordinate 10,715, forward strand.
TGACAAGCCATAGGTGCACTTGTATAGAAGGCTTTTCCAATGGCCTGGCACTGTCCATTAATGGTATGCAAAATAAGCATGCAAGCCAGCACATTATTATCTCGGGTTTGATCACGTTCTGACTGAAATGAAAATGTTCCGTGAAAATTTCTATTTTCATCTTGTACTTCAGCAACTATGGTTATGTGTGAACACCATTCTTCCAAACTTAAATGTAGCATCCAATCGGTTTTCTGCATTTGTTTTGGCTCAATCGACAATAAAGTGCAAGTAAAATGTGTAGCAGGGTGCACTCAATTGCTTGAGCCTTAGCAGGACTCCTTTCAGGAGTAATTTTGAACCAATTCTTATAATAAGGCTTCTTATCGGTTCTGTCACGAAAGGTCTCAAAATGATCTCAGGCTTTATTGCATTGCTTTAGAACATGATATGGCTTGCCCAAATTGATTTCGTTGAGCTTCCAGACTTGACAATTGAATTGAAAAAGTTGCGTTTGAATATTTTTGTTTGTTTGCAAGTATTAGACATCAGACATACATTTTTATACAATATTTTTGTGACAAAATATATTTTTTCAGTCTAGTGATTCCTCTGATTGTCAATATCGATCGAAATGTAATTTTATTTTTGTAGGCGGTAAACTTTATTAGCTTTCTCCGACGTTGGATTTCTGATCTTTCACAGTTCTAGATTGTCGCCATTTATGGATTTTCTTTAGTTATGTGTAGTGATTATTTTTGCAGAAAACACAGTACGTAATGATAACAATTTATATCAGTGGGCTTTTCTCTGTCGTTTATTGAATTTTTAGTTTTCATAAGCAATGTTAGATCTCTCAAATTAAAAAGTTTGTAAAAATCGGGGTATTCCAAACATAACTAGAAATTTATAAACTCTGAAATGTAACTCTCAAAAGCTGTGTGTACATTTATGTATGCATATGCACGTTAATGTGTGTAAATGTATGTGTGGTAGCACGTTATGTGCAAAGATGATAATAAGGTTCAAGAGTGATAGCAGTTAGTTATACTTAATTATATTTAAGTATTTATTGAGGTTAAGACCCATATTAGAGTGAATGATACAAAATGAATAGTAAAGTGTAAATAATGTTGATGCGCGTGTGATCTTGCGCGGTAGACTAGAAGTACTACCAAAATTCAAAGTAATATTGTATGTTTTTGTACGTATTCTATTAAATTAAAAGGCTAGTTTCTTGAAAATGACAAACCGAAAAACTTTGTTTGAAACTAATTAAAGACGTGATAGAGTTGGGTACACAATATAATTTAAACTTTGGCTCGAAATTGCAGAACAAACATGTTTGTTTAGTGTGTACCAGGGCAGTCAAAGAACTTGTCCTGAGCTTTATTCTAAAAAAATATTTAAGGCAATTTTAACAAGTATACCTGGGGACATTCTCGCAAGTATATATTTCAGCATACGTACATGAAATGTAGACTTGGGGTTTCTATTTTAATTTTTGGTAGATTTTTTGCACTCTAAACTTACTACAGATTTTTTGCGTTATATGAAACACTTTGTTCAATGAAACGGACATATGGAGTATAACATGGTTCTATATTTTACTAGATGATGAGTTGATGCTCTCAACCACGTTACACATAAATCTTTGGAATTTACACATCTTCACGAGCTGTAAGCATTCGTCTAGTGTATTGGGGAACAGTAATACAGATATGTAGAAGAACAAACTTCTCATTCAACTGTGTACATTTGAAGCTTTACAATGCTAGCTGTAAATATTTAGTCAGTTGACCCATTTAGTCATTTTATTTATGAAATCCGTATGTTCCAGGATATGTGATCGACATAATTTGTGTGAATTTACATGAAATGTGGAATAGATATTTACTACTAACCGAAGCGAAATGCATGCACAAGTTTTTTTCTCTAACAATCTCCAACCTGCCAGCATCCTCAAGCGCTCTCATGGCTCTTAAGTTCCTTTTATAATTTCGAAAAAGATTTTTTATTAGATTTTTTGCTCAAGTAGTCCATACTTTTGTCCACAAAGAAAGTCGTGTCGATGAATGTTAACACTAGGATTTGTTTAGCGCAAAATGTAAGTATTTGAAATGATTTAAGTTTTTATGTCTGTGAATTCCTACTTTTTATTGTTGCTTGAAACAAACAAATGCTTGTTGCTTTATTTACTAGTTGCTCAACAAGACAAAAAAGAAAGTGGTGATATTGATTCTAGGCATTTTTGATCATGGCTAAATCAAAGCAAATACCAGTAGTTAAAAAAAAACAATTTATTTTTACCCATAATCTGCGAACGTTCATTATTCAGAATTCACTTCACTTTAATAACTGGTTTACACGAGAAGAACAAAGAGAGGTTATTTTGTGTCTTAAAGAGGCTCATATAGGTTTATATTAAAACGTTTACAACCTAAATCTCACCTGATTTTATTAAACATTTCAATATACAGTCTCAGCAAAAACAATCATTTATTTAGATTAAGTAGCATTGCTTGGATTTTAAAATAGCCGAGTTGCAGATTCAATTTGGCAGTCGTGGTTTTTATTCTATTTCTATAAGATTTCTTCAAGGCAAATTTTGCATTCTTTATTTGAGCTGGCACTTTTGAACATTCTTGACATCCATATTACTTTTACTAACCAACGCAATATGTAAGTTTGCGTGATGGAAAATTTATTTTTGGGTGTTTCAAGTGTCACGTAATAGCATTGAACTGCTTTTTCATCGAAGAAATTCTGGACGGCGTCGTTTCTTATATTTAAAAATTTGTTCATCCAGAATAGCCTTGAATTATTTACTGGTTGTATAATAAAGGCACTAAAAATAAACTAATCTAAATTGCTCTCTAAAAATGATTACTTCTGACCGAATAACCTTACTTTATTATTTATTTCTTCATACTCCAGTCTCAATTGCATGAGCATCATCAAAGAAATATGTTGGCGACAAAAAAAATTCTATCCAAACTCGTGAATACATTCATACATTATTTATTTGAAATGAATAAATGACTTTACTTGAATTCTAAATTGAATATCCGTCATCTTAGCTTGGCATGTCAAGTTAACTTGAAGGAATGTAAATTTCTTCCCATTGTATTGTTAACAAAAAAAATCATTAAAAATACAGTTCAGTTGAAGCCAACCATTAATAAAATTACGTGCACAAAAGGAATCGCTTAGGTCTTGTGTTAAAGTCTTGTGATTCCTAGAAAAAACAAGCATTTCCTTCTTCGAGAAAAATGAAAATTAAGGGCAACTTTACAATACGTGAATACAGATAACTATTAAATACTTTAGATTTTACTGTTCTTGTTCTAAGAAAAATGCTTTGTTGTATAAACAAATATTAGTGCCTTGCAACCCCATCAAAAGTAAACATGCATACCTTGAAATATGGTTTTCTGTTGTTTATGAATGTTATCAGATCACACCTCTCAGATATTTAATGATGTCATTGTATAACATTATCTCGTAACCTTATCTTTTTATCTTGTTATTTGCCCCGAGGACTTGCTATTAAATATGCATTTATACGTTCACCAAGTTTGAGAGAAACCTATCAATATTTTTTTCATACCCACTTTTGATCACTCTTGAGATTATGTGTCTCCGTGGTTACATTTTAACAACTTCAGAATAGGCTCATAAAAGTAAACATTAAAATTAAGTCAAAAGTATTCAAATTGGATCTTTAGAAATCCAGTTCGCTCGGATACAGCAATGATTTGAGTGGGAAAGCAAGTTTTTTAAATGTGTTCCCATATTGTAAAACAATGTCGTAACAAATAGCTTTGCAACTGTGTGATATACGATCAATCTGTATATTATGTATATTTTTTGCGTCACGAGAAACTTACTTGTGCACAAGTCACGTTACGTCTATTTTTGCTCAGATAATGACGTCTAGAGGGGCCTTCCTTTTTCTAACAGCTTCACTTACAAAGGAATACCATTAGCTTAATCCTTATACAGCTTTAGGTTTTTCTGCCACCAGCTATAAAAGGAAAACACATAATTTTTTTCATTATTCTTTGTTACGATAACTGCAGCTACGTTTTAGTATAAATACATCTTAAAAACTAGCTTTATGGTCTAACGATCAATTCTTGTTTTGATGAAGTCTATATCTTTATTGTTCACTCATTCTATCCAAAACTTTTATATACCTTATTCAATATCACATTTTGATACACTTTAGTTCTGTTTGAAATGTAAAAATAAGTCTACATAAATATTAATGGGTAACACTTTTCGGCTTAGACTGGCACCATACCACATATTTTAAATCTACTAAAAACAGTATGGTGGATGAAGTCGGGTCATACTTTTGGTTTTCATGAATGGAATAAGAATACTTAAATGAAAAGAAATTCATTTCAAAGATTTTACTATGAAACATAGTGGCAAAACAAGATATATATACACTTGTGCCCTAAACAATGTCCCAAAAATGTCAAATGGATTCCAAGAACATCGGATACTCGTAAAGGACACGGAAACGAACAATAAAATAAATGAAAAGCAGTTTTCGAAAAGATCAAGCTTTGAAAATCACCGGACTCCATATGCGACATAAAATGACATTATAAACATCTACGATAGAACACATTTTATATGAGTTACACTTATAGTGAAAACACTGGTGTTACGGAAACGTGATCCTATCCCCAAAAGTTAATAAAAACAAGAGCTTAGTTTAAAGAAATCACTTCCAAAGTAAGGATTTAACACATTACCACGGCATCATCACTACTGTGATCTCGTCTAGATTATTCTAAAAGAATTTTTTGCGAACGACGCAAAGAAATGTAAAACAACCCAATACAATCATCACGTTTTCTTCGCTTACTAACTTTTTCACTTGACTTACAATGTCAAAAGATCAATTTCAATGAAAATTACCAAGTATAAAAAGTTTATTTTACCTGTGCTTTGATCAGAAAAACAATATTTTACAATGACGTGTTTATTTGTACATTTATATTACACATATGAACCCCTACATGTATGTTTAGCAATAATTTGGACTTATACATTTAGCACGTAAAGGCGCTTAAAATTTCCGGTCAAACTAAACTCACTGAAAATCAGTGGAGAAAAGGAATATATATTTCATACCCATAAACAGACGATTGTTTAAAAAAGCTTGTTATGTGTTGAAAAATGATGCATATTTTATTTTACTCTTTGCAAATTTACTCTCTGATGTGGTTTAAGTTGCATACCATAATGCGGATGTGTACGAGGCAAAAGTTAAGAGGGCCCTCAAAAGTCACATGATCCGCATTGTAGTGTTTCGGTGTTCAGCTTTGTGCAACAAAAGTTGAGAGTTTTGGTGTTGACGTTGATTTGACAGCACTTGGGAAACATCTTGAAATTGTAAATTTTGCTTGTCACACAAAGTCTGTCAACTGCTACGCACTTTATGCATTCTTGTGTTAAGCATGAATATTGTAAAGAGTTTTTTTTGCAAAAAACCGAAACGAAAAGACTATTTGTTGTAAAACTCGACCAAAATGGAAGTCTTTGTGTTCACCGTTATTCTGTCAAGGAACTTATGCTGATGATTGTTCATATAAATTATTATTAAGTAGTAAGCCTGCTAACATCATATACGACAATTTTATTGATTATTAATTCCTTGTACGAGGATTTGGAATATAGTGAACATGGATAGCTGATTTGTATGTTATTCGTATATTAAACCTAATTGGGAAAATATGCTATGAATATCATTACAAAACTTTAATGAGGTATTGACATATAGATAACTCATAGATTTGGTATGAATTTTTAATACATTCTAAAATGTAACATATGTAGTCTTGTCCTCACTTCTGCTTATATGTAGCATTACTAAAAAAGCTAATATAATTCCAATCTGTAGAACAATAGCCACAATGCGAAATAAGAATGTTAACAAAGTCCCAATGATATAGATTTTTATACTTGTTATAATTACAACTGACATCACAACATAAATACATACATACAAAAGACATTCATAATGTTGTACAATAATTTGAGTGCAGTGGAAAATCTACGCCCGAATACTAAAAAGCTATTTATGTAGTTAGAAGCACGCCCTCAAACTCAAACCCATATCGTAATATTGCAAAAGCCTTGAAGTAAGCCTTGACAACCCCAATGGAATGATTTATTAGGTTTGAATAAATAGTTAACGAAACAAGGGAAATGTTCACTTAATCTTGCTTTTCATTCTCAATTTTTGTATTACGATAATCCTCATGTGGAGAATATTATAATGCAGAGTTTCTTGGTATTAATGTCATTCAACTGAAACTATATATTATCACTATATATATTACTATATAAATTCTATATACTAAAAATGCATTTTCTTTCAGGCAGGTTATGTGATATATTTTCCCAGGAAACTTCAACAGGCTTACAAACTTCGCAGATCCTGTCTGAAAACTTTATTTCCCATTATATTTAAGGAGCAAGATTTTACATTACTATTCAGCGGAATAGAAACCACAACACCTGTAGCGTTACAAAAGTAACTTTTTTCTAACTAGCATTTTGTTTATTACACCACGACGTTATAACAGTGAAACCATTCTGGTAAAAATTGGAAAGTTTAATGATCAGTTTATTTTTTTAGATGATGCCAAGAAGTAGGTAATTTTATCGCCCGAGCTTTTTCACGTTTAAACTTTCAATGAATTTCGGCAATTATGCTTTACCAAAGCAAATATATTATATGCTCGAATAAAAAGCCAATGTCTGGAATACTGAGTCATTAAAACTACTTAAAAGTGTTCTTTGTGAATTATCAACATATTGAAAGAGAAATTTCTAACTTTGACATCAACTGGGAAACTATAATCATCATTAATTGCATATCCAAAACCAAACTTAAAATTTTCATTGATCGAATTAAGAGAAAGTTTTAATGTGTAGACAAATGAGACACTTTATAGAAAAAAGGTGTTACGCAAAGGAATCAGTAGACAAATATGAATAGAAATGTAACACTATAAATGATATATGAATATGAACAAAACGAATAATTGTTTTTACAAAATAATTTCTTTTTTACTGATAGAAAAAATCAAAGTAAAAAAATCAAGTGATACACAAGTTTCAGAACGCCCTACTTATCTTATTAAACTGGACAGCTATCATATGCCTTCTACGAGTTGGCAGTTCTATACCAAAACACATTTTAGAAGTTTGGTGGGAACAATATATGAACTTATGTTTAGCATGAGAGCTGGTGATCTGATGTGCAAAACGAATTCACGCATCAGTAGATGAAAAACGCTCGGAAGCTGTTTTATACCAAATGCTGATCTCCGTTGTCGGGTTTGAAGCTTCTGCTTCTAAACTTTCCTTTCTCAGTCAGCCAGAGAGTTTTCTACTGTTCAGACGTACTTTCTCCGAAATAGTGAATCAAGGGAAAACTGCTATGAATTCTAAGAAGGTGAAAGTTTTATGCTCATAAGATCCGTTAGTATTTTCCCCTAAAACGGCCAAACCAATTATACATATCCCGCAAACTTTATTTAACTTGTTAACCAACACATTTAAGATAACGATCCAATTATCAAATTAAAGAAGCTATTTTTGTCACGTTGATTTGCAAAGTGCTCGAGCTTCTTCAAAGATAATATTCCAGGGTAATGTGAGACACTGCACAGATCATTTGGTTTAACTTGAAGTTAAGTTTAAACTAACTAATTGTGAAAGTATTCTCTTCGAGCTCAATTAAGAGTTATGTCTTTATTTTCGTCACGCAGTTATCTTCTGAAAAAGCAGATTCTTCTTTTAACCAAACAACATCAATGGAACCACCTCTTAATGTTAACTTTCAAGAGTTGAAGTCTTCCAACGAAATTTCCCAGAGTGAAAGTTTGACTATCAATAGCACCGGCTACGATAGATATCTCCACTTTATGACGGGCTCTGGTAATTTCTCTGATGTGGCTGAAACGGACAACTCGTTTGACTCCTCAACAACAGCAAAATGGAGAAACTTTATTAGCTTATTTACTTCTATCTCAAAAGCTGCGTTGCAACTAGAAGAAATTTACACGAGTGATAACGACGTTCAGTTTCCTAATGAAACGTATTCCACTGCAGAACATTTACTTGAAAGTTGGTGGAACGTTTTCGACGAAAGATACCTGAGACATGGTTGGGGATGGACAATCACTCTGATTATAGCCTACTTGTTAATTCTTGTTGCTGGGGTAATTGGAAACGTAATGGTCATTTTGGTCGTTTCACTGCGTCCTCAAATGCAAACTGTGACGAATATGTTTATCATGAATTTGGCGGTAGCTGATTTATTCGTTGTTGTGTTTTGTGTACCTTCAACACTCTTGGCTAATATATTTGCTCGTAAGTCTTTCATCAATTTACTTTTCCTTGATACTCTTTCTTTTTCTAGCGAATGATCAAGGATCAGACATTGTAGAAAAGGTTCAATGATCTACTAACTTATTTGAAGGTTATTGTTTGGTTTTGTTTTCTAGCTTGGATTCTGGGATCGTTTATGTGCAAAGCAGTGGCATATGTGCAGGGAGTCTCTGTTTGTGCTTCAGCCTACAGCTTGGCTGCAATTTCACTTGATAGGTAACATATCGTTCTTAATATATTCAAGTTTATTGTTTAATTAGTCATTAATCTAATATTATATTAACAAGTGTTGTCCAATAAGTAATCTTTCGTGATTTGTATTTTGTTTTATTTTATAGATGTCAGGCGGTCTACCGAAACTATGAGCGACCACGAGGTTTTTCTCAAAAGATTTGTGTTAAAACAGTCTCCATTATTTGGATTGTCGCTATGCTATTAACCATTCCATGGCCAATGATATTCGAGATTAAAGTGTCTGAATACGATGGACTGAGCTATTGTGTTGAAAGATGGGGACTGGCGAAACTTGGAAATATATACTTTCTTCTCGTCAACTTTGCTTCTTTCTATGCCATCCCCTTGCTGCTAATTTTCGTCTCAAACTGGATAATTTATTGTCATGTGATGCATCGTCATGTGCCACAAAATTCTGCATCTTCCGCACCCATCATAAAAATGCACCGACAAACCAGACATGTTGTCCTCCGAATGTTAGGCGTTGTTACGCTCACATTTCTTTTGAGCTGGTTACCTCTATATGTTCTCGTGATCATAATCAAGTTTTCAGAAAGTTTAAGTGAAACAGAATATACAGCTATAGGAATAATGATGCCCATAGCCCAATGGCTAGCAAGTTGGAACAGTTGCATCAATCCCATTCTTTACGCATTTCTCAATAAGAAATTCCGACGAATGTTTAAGTCCATTTTACCAGCCTGGATACCCGTTAAAGCAGCTGGAGAATATCAGGGTTCTATTAAAACTCCTAGTTTCACTACTACCGCATATACGGGAAGAAGTCTTACAAGAAGTAGGACAAATAGCCGAAGCGATTATCATCGTCATCATCAAAATGAACGCACTAAATCACTTAATAAAGCGAATCTACTTTTTGGTATACCTTATGCAGGTACGGGAGCAATTGCGATATCAACAGTACAGATCATATCTACTGCCATACCTGCAACATCACTTATCATAGGTGGTGACAGCTTGGAAGATATATTTGAAATGGCTATTGCTGACAAGCTCACAACGGAAATTATAACAGACTTGTAAAATGTGTTGACTGATTGATTCTTCTACAGGGTATTTGTGATAAAATGTTCTAGACTCATAAAGCATTATAATATAACCAATTTATTTTAGAACATGATAAAACTTATATTTAAAACAAACATAATTTGAAAATTGTTATATTTTAAATTTATGATGTCAGCATACCAAAACATTATTATATCTGTATACATACATATTCCTATACATATCAATTTGTATATCTTTATCGTAGAATATTTCAGGTATTTGGGATTTTTTCACTCCTTGTGTAACTTTTGCGTAATATTTCCAGTAAACAGTTTAGATGAATAGTTTAGGTTCAAAAGTGCTACAGCCAATATTATTACCTTATTTCCCTTTTCATTGCAAATTTTCACATCAGTTACTTCTGACATAAATATTCAGAATTGTAATAGTTTGCCGACAGCACACAAAGTTTTCTGTTTAAAGAATAACTTATTAGAGGGATTTTAGAATGCTGAAAATATGTATTTTTAAGAAAATCTTTTCTTGACAAAAAATAAGTCACTCGTTGTGAACCTTTTGTTCGCATTACAATGATGCTACGTTTGGTTATCTTACTTTATGCTTGCGTGCGTACAGGTATTGCATATAGAAGTTTATGTGATTACACAGAAGAAAGTCATTCGGCTGGAAATTGGCAACTACGGTAAATATTTTTGTTTGTATTTTGACAAGCCATTCAACAAGAGTGGAAATTGAAACTGATGTTGAGCCACTTTGATTTTCTTCTATAATATAACTCAGAAGTTATAATCTCAATAAATAGTTGACGACAAGAATTTTAGAAGCTATATTTTTCCACTTGAACACATAAACACATGAATCAAAGCTGTTTATATGAGTCGGTATTAAAGAGTCGAGTTTAGGTTCGCCATGTTTAACGATTTTGATTTGTATAATATTATTTGTCGACCTAAAAACTATTGTTGAAATTTTAGTTATGAAATAGGTGTAGAAAATCTTTAGCAGAAAGGTGTTCTAAAGAAATATTGTAATATAACTTACAAAGGAACATATGTAGTGCATAAGCGAAATTTTAAATAAAGTTTATACACTGTGGTGTAGTTTATATGCTGATTTTATTGATATGTGGTATTTTCTCAAATTGAGCATAATTGTAATTATCAACTGTGTTTATTAAAAGTGCAGGCGCATTATTTAGCGTCAGTTGTAAACGAGAAACGAAGCAAGCATCGTCAGGGAAGCTAGTTTATGGTAAGGAGTTAGCTTAGTACGCGAAATGCCACAGGCGCACGCACGCACTCGGGTTAACAAACACAGCTGATAATTACACTGATGCAAAATGCGGAAAATACCACATACCACTAAAATCAGCATGAAAAACCACACCACGCTATAGAAATTTTCGCTCATGTAAAATTTTGCTCATGCGCTACATAAATTTCATTGTTAGTCGGAAACAGTCGGATTTTATTTCACTATCTGCCTCATTGACACTACGTACATTATAATCAAACCCATAATCTTATCTTAACTACTGAATTTAGTAACGGATTTTTTTTTCGAACCCTCAAAACTTTATTTTAAAAACTCAAGCTTTGAGTGAAATTCTTCAACATTTTTTTTGGGAACTGCAACATTAAAAACTTGTGTAATGGGAAGGAGAAATTAGAAAGTAGAATAAAGAAAATATATGAATTGTACTTGATTTGCTAATTTGATTTACTCATCGATTATCATATTACATGTTTTTTAAATAAACACTATTGCATTTCCAAAATAGAGCATTTTTTCCTGGTGGACATTTTTTTGCTTGTTTTTCTTTAGCCATAAAGGTTGATACTTGGCAATTGTGGATGACTTTGTATTTCCTTTTTTTCTCTTTTTGTCACACATCACCTAAAGTTTTACGTATTTTGCTACTATATTTTAAACACATAAATTAAGTTTCTTGTCTCGTACAATATTTATAGACTCACAAATTCATCTGACAAATTCATTGTGTTACTGAAAGCTGAATCATTCTATTGGACTTAAGTTGAAAGCTGTTTTCAGTTATATTGATCTACCTTACTTTACCTTAGCTGAAACTGTAGTTTTATTTACATACTACACGATCACTAGTATAAATACTGCGTACGTATATATGTTTTCAGAGTCTCCGTGATGATCTGGGTTTTGCAAACATCTGAGCTTCTCGAAGAGAAAGAAAATACTTGGACGTAAAAGCTGGTCCTTAAATAAAAGCATGGAGAGAAATATCTACTTGGCAATTTTTTTTACTAAAAACGCGTTGAGAGCTTACAGGCTTGTTAAAACAACGATATGAAATGGGCCCGCGTTCCTTTCACCTTTTCAATGTGTCTATTATATTATCATAATAGAGCCACCGGTCTCTTGTATGCTCAGCTTTTGAAAAGAAATGTGCGGCCAAAATTCTTCACTTTAGCGTGAGATCTTTTCACGCTAACAGTAACAAAAGAAAGGAATATACTGTTATGCTTTCATTATAAGGTGTTCCATTTGGTACGGTTACCTTGTTTCCTATTTCTACGCTTCAAAATATTCCGATAATTCTGTTTGTATAGCGATATAATTTACACATATTTTATACCCTGAATTTGAAACGTGTCTTATAATCGTGTATTTGACATTAGGAATAAAAAAGACGAGGGTACGGCCACACACACGATTACGTGCACTCAAAATAAAGAATACATATCGTTCCTAACACATTTTTCCTTTAAAATCATTGTCTAAACTGACATTATGAAATAGACAAATACGTCTCATCAAAAATTGCGTCAGGACTAGAAACAAAATTTATGGTTTTCATTAAATTACATTTTCTTGTCGGTATTTAACATATAGAAGCACAAGAACGCAATATGCAATTGCATTCATACACCAGCGCGTATTTTAGCAACAGTTGGGGTATTATTTATTTAACGTAGTCATAAAATTGCTCTTTCATGTTTATGAAATTATTGACAAACGGCTTATGAATAATTTCGACAGGAGAAGTAGCTTCAACTTTGTGATGCTCTTGTAGCAGTAATGCTTTTATACCCAAAAAGTGTGCTAAAGTTTTAAATGACTTAAATAAAAACAGTATGCTACCAACTTTTCTCAGTTACTTTTCAGATCATACTTTTGCAAACTAATAAAGTTGTATTTCCGGTAATATATGACGGGAAATTTACCAAATCAATAATGAATGATCTACCTGAGTACAGTACTCTGCATTCATTACAAATGAAATTGTTACGTAAATACTGTTTCATTATTTTATTTACATTACATTATTTGAAGAGTTATTGTACACATGTTTTCTTGAATTATATCACAAGCCGAAATGGTTAAAGCAAGGAAAGATTATTCTTTAATTCGGATTTCAAGAAGAGACAATGTTTTCTTACAATCTATAAGAAATTAGAGTATAAAAAAGGTTGGTACTGTGTTATGCCTTCTCATTTTGAAGTTATTCCGAGAAATGGCCAGCATCCAACTTTTATATCCAATCCAATGAATATAGTTGCTTCTCATTAATTACATTACTAAACTTATATTTTAACACACTAACTTTTTGACTTTGGCAGCAAACAAGATTATATGATATCATGAGTATAAGACCAGCATGCATATTAATGTTCCAGAAAAAGTTTTGAAGTCGACAATGTTACTATTCTACTGATGGATATCAACACTTGGTATGTATACAAGTGACGTGGAAAAGAAAAGAAAAAAGAATTCAATTAAGTTTGCTGTCAGTAAAGCCAGCTGCTTCTAGTCATCACGATAGTGGTCCACTATGTCTTTTTCTTAAAGACAAATTGAGTGGAATTGGTTTATATTCTATTTGGCTTTGATACTGGTAAATACTTTTTTGGTGACCTTCGGATGTAAAAGCATTAAATGAAAAAATCGCAGAATTTGATTTGATTAAAAAAATATTTATTTTTCAGCTTCATTTTTCTGCTGTATTGCTCAACGTTTATACTGATGTTTGCACTTGTTTTGTGGACATGAAAAAGTGAATTCAATGACAGTGACCATTGGAGCAGGCAAAAAATCTATCAACATAACTAAACTAGTTTTAGCAAGAATATCGAAAATTCTAAGTAGTGCTAATGTCAATAACGGCTTATATTAAAATTTGAAACAATTTCTGTAATTGTGTTGCTTTAAATATTGGCTCTCAGACTAAAAAATCTAAAACTGTATCAAAGCAAATGTAGTTTGAAAACAGGCAAATAAATTTACAGCAAATTTGTAACTTTATCTTTGCATTAGGTCTGAATTCACTAATTTCTGCTAATATGTATGTGCTTTCACATTGGCACTGATTATCTGTCTAACTTTCTCACATGTGTGAGAAAATTCGTTTCACATTATGGCTGACTTTCACTAAGCTCTACTCCCTATCACTCTATTGCAGATTGCAGTGCTCGTTTTTTGTGTTTCGGTTCCTACATAAATTCACGTCCATGAATAAAATCCGTACGTGTGTACGTGGCATAAAGTACTTGCTATTACGTCGCTTTGGCCGAGTCTGTCTTTGTATGTTTTATAAATTGTACTCTTTTTGGAAAACAAAAAAACAAAAAAATGTACGAACTATTTACACGACAGGATATCAAAGTTATTTTTGCGAAATACATCCCTTTTCAATCAAGATAAAGTCCAAACAAATAACTTTCACTGTTTACTTCATACAATCTCTTTTTTATTTACTTTCACTTTAATCTTTCACTTTTAATAGTTTAAATTTTCAATCCAAGCAGAAAGAAATAAATCAAAGAAATTTTAGTAAACATATTTCAACAATAAATAAAAATGAAAGTGTCATGTTGTACTAGAAATGATTTGAGTAAAGGAAATACAGTTTTACACAAAACGGTATATAAGTATATTGACTTTTAGAAATAGTTCAAAGATGAGTGTCAATGACAAAACACAAATTTTCGGTCTAGTGGCATCTCTCTGATGGACTAAATTGATTGGTATGTAATTGGATTTATGTATTAGTGGCATCAGTAACTTGGTTTATATTGTACGACATATTCTTGGATATTTTACATTGTTAAAGTATCGGCATGTATGGATTTTCTTTAGTTACTTACGTGGAGTATATTTTTTGCTGTATACGTGATGAAAAATAGATATTGATGCATTGATTACATAAATATTCTCCATAAAACAATATCGTATCTCTCAAATTGAAAAGATTGTGTAAAACGGTGTTCTAAAGAATTGAGAGCGAACTTATCGAGCGCAATAAAAGTAGAGCTAAAACAGTTTTCATTAGTTCAAAATAAACCATATGCATTAGTTCCTTTAAACTCCAACCGCAAATTTTTTCCTCTGATACTCTATCACAAAATATTTTGTTCAACGAAAGTTTTGGTATTGAATATAGCATGAAGCCTTGTTTTACGAGATAACGAAATAATTTAATGTTCTAAAGCACGTTGCAAATAAATCTTCAGCATTTACAAATCTTCACGAACTGTAAACACTCGACTGGTTAAAATGGGGAAAAGTGACACAGTTCTAAGTATAAAAAACTCATTCAATTTCGTAAATCGTCACGTTGCAGTATTTGCCAATTAAATGGTTGAAAATATTTTCGATTGGGTTTACCATATTCATCCAGCAACCTTTACCACTTACCTATTTTGATAACATTAGTATACTTTATCGTGCATGTTTTGTATTATCGAAGTTTACACTAAAGGGCTTTAAAGTTATCCCAATTCAAATCACATAAGTATCTTTACATTGCAAATAGGATACTTCAAGACACTTTAAAAAATAGCCAAAAAATAAACAATCGAATTTAAACTATGTCAGAAGCAGAAATACCCACGCAAATATATTTACAGGCCAAACAGATCCCATTAACAAATCAATATGATCAAAATGGCATGTGACACCCTCTCTTTGTAACATGTATGCTGTAAATATTCAAATAAACGTGTTTAAACCTAACTGACGGTTTCAATTAAATTTTTTAACAAGTTGGTTTAATAAACATTGAAGTCAGGTATTCCTATAACATGACAAGTGACTCATCATATTTCATTGCTAGGTCTTCAGCAATTCTATTTTAATTACGTGTGCTAGGATTAAAATAACTTTCATGACATGCATTTACATGGTGCATCGCGACACTGAGCTATGTTGCGACTGAAATGAAAATATACTGATTTTTTTGTATGACTTTGAAAATGATAGATATTCGCAAGAAACTCGCATTTTCGTGTAATAGTCAACTTCCAACATGTGCAGCTGAAAAAAACATTCAACACAAAAGGTAATAGAGAATACTATGTAATCTTCAACCTGACAGCATTCTCCATCCCTTATATTTCTTTAATTAATCGTTATTACAAAACCTACTTTTCATTTGTGTTGCGTCGCTCGTTGTCTGTACCTATTTTCCCAGAAAAAAATTGTCAGCATAGATATCGCAAATAAGTATTAAGTGCTTTTATGGTAAAACGTATTTGTATTTGGATATTATTTAACTGGTTATGTGAGATATTGGATAATCCGTTAGAGTATCTCTTGTATTTGCATATTTCGACTGAATTCAGTCCGTACGTACATCGTAACCGTGCCATATTCGTGATTGATATCATTCGGTTACGTAACAGAAGTATTTCATAGGGAAATGATCCAAGAAATTTTGTTTGGTGTGTCAATAAAAGTTCATAATGGCTTGCATGTCATATAAATCTAAAGCTCTGCTGATTAGGGGAAGTCTTTGAAAGCTTAAGCTTAATAACACAATCATTTTTTCTATTTTAGTAAGGTTATTTAGGTTGAAGTCGAAACTGGTCAAAATGCAAATGTATTTTGGTTGGTGATTTTATTATATATCTGGTGCATGTATAGTTCTATTTATGGTTGTTTACTTACGTGTGCAATGTACAGTGTAAAGTTATGAAAATTCTATTTTTTGCATGCTTTTACATTTACATGGAAGTAAATTAAATTGAAATGACGTTTCCATAAACGAAATTCTTCACATTGACAAATAACTCATTCATGCACACTATCCCAACATTTTGAACTGGTCGTATAACCAAAGCACTGAAGGGGAACTCATCTAAATTCATTTTTAAGAGCAACCATTTTTAACCGAATTGAGCTCTAGGCCTTTATTTGTTTGTATTCCAGTCTCGATCGTTTAAGCATCATCAAAAATGCAAAATGTTGGTGACAGAAGAACCAATCTAAATAATAGTGCATTTACACATTCAATTTATTCGAAATGAATAAATTACCTATTCGATATCAATAATATGAAATTGAAGACCCCGCATGTTTTCTTGGCACGCCAAGGTTACTTGAAGGAATGCAAATTTCTCCCTATTGTACTGTATGCAAAAGAATTAGAGTTCAATGAAACGCACAGCCTTGAGTACAATATTTGAATACCGAAAACGCGTAAGTAACTTTAAAGAAATGCTTTGTTTTACATATAAATGCTTTATTAACCCATCAAAAATGGGCAATTCACTTAAAGTAAATTATAAAAAGTAAAATTGGTTTATTACAGCTTGAGGGATTCTGCTTCTAGCATTCAAAACAAAAACGAATATATTTTCATTATTTTACACTTCGATAAACTGCAGCTGTGTCCCCGCATTATACTTTTTTACACTAGCGACATTCTTGCTTGACATTTCTTTATTTTGATAAAGCAATCATCTTCATTTTTAACTAGAAATTTAATACACTTCCCTAAGTTACCAAATATCACATTTTAGCGTACCTTGAATCCGCTTGAAATGTAAAAAAACCCGAATAATGTAAAATGCTAACGGAAATTTTTTTTAAGCTTCGACCGACAACGAGTATTTCAGTCAGCTTAAAAACAGTACGTCCGATGATGGGTAGATGTATAAGGAATTTTTCATTTTCATAAATGGGATAAACAAAAGAAACTTTCTACGCAATCTCCCATGATATAAAGTGACTAAGAAAGATTTATATACTTTTTTATTTCTGGAAATTAGGCATTAGTATAAAAATAGATTCCAAGAAAATCGGATAATCGAAAAAAAAATTTAATGCAATGCATAAACACTAATGATAAAATATATTTGTATAGGGTACTCATAAAAATGTATAAAACTGGTGCCTGTCATCACAACATTGATAAAGAAACTTTTATCTCGTATAAATCTACTACAATCTTGTTGCACAATAGCAAATACACTCAAAGAACTCCAAAAATGTTCACATCGAGTATCAGTGTTAGTAGAAATGTCGGTTTCTCTGTAGTTTATTTTCCCCATTTGTAGTAGTATATTTTCAACGAGATAACAGGATGCAGATAAGCAAACAAAGCGTGAAGTCTTACGCTCACGAAACATCAACCAAATTTGTTACTCAATTGTTTTTTTTTCAATAATGGAAAAACGTTCATTCCTAATAGCCCATTAAATCTAAAGTGAGCTCATGTTCAAGGAAAAACAAACCACACGAATGGTTTTGCCCACGTATATTCCATCACTTTTACAAAGAAAAGATTTAGAATAGCACACTGTCCATTTAGTTTTCCTCAAGCTCCATTTGCTTTAGATCTCTGAAGTGAAACGGACCAAAAAATATTTTTGTGGCCTGCTGGATAATAACAGCATCTGCGCTAATGTAATTTGTCACCCGAACATTGCATAACTCAGATGATATTTTAGGATGGTACCTTTGTACATGTTGATAAATTCATTCGTTTCATTCATCACATTCTTGTGTCATCGTACCTTGAAAAAGAAATGTTGATACCAATATGCTTCCTCTTATTTCTACATTTTCATTGTAATATATTCAAGAGGATGTTACCCCATCCAGCAAGTCTAGTCTATAGTGGAGTGTGAACTAACCAAATGGTTGTCACTTGAGTTTAATACGCATCAGGGCAGGGTGGATGGATGGAAGGTTTTATGGAACCAGTTTTACGAATTGAAAATTTCGTAGTTGTTAATTTTTGGTTTTGTTAACATGCCATCAGCTGTTCATACATGTTATATGAATGAATTTGCAGAATGGGAAGCTGAACAAAACGTTATGCTTGTGTAGTTTATTACACGGGGTCTGTGCTCGTTTACAAGAGTGATGGAGCAGGATTCAAAGCTTTAAATCTACACCATTCTTTCTCTGCTTTCCAAAACGACAAATAACCAGATTTGCCTCATTAGGTATCTTGTATCAAATTAAAATAATATTTTAGGAAATCAAAAAATCCACCGAGGTTGCATCGTTAGGGACTTTATCAAGTGTTGATGAAAATATTTTTGATAATTGTGATAAAGGTTTGGTAAATTTGCACGCATACTAGTACCCTGAAATTAATGGGTGTTTGTTGACCAATCCTATATTTCGTGTCTAGTTTTCTGATACACATAGGTGTTTTACTTAGGTCACAAATGACACTACATAAACCAATCGCAATCAAAAATCTAAAATAGTACATTGTTACTTTCATCATGAGAGAAATGTTTTGGTTAAAAATTGTTGCAAAATTGAATAACTATATGAGGTAACTACTATATATGTACAGTGGTGAAAGCAAGTAATTAATTAAGAAATGAGTATATTTTTCTGTAGATAAGTATATAACTAGTCAGACATTACTACTTCGAATACGAATTTTTTTCCTTTTAACATTGCCCGTATCTGTCTTTAACAATGCGTGTGACCTTGTACCATAGTTCAAAAGTATAAAAGTATTTTAATCACGAGCTGAGCATTGGAGTGCTTCCATGTTAAATTTACTAGAGAAAAATTAGAGTATATTGCTGTTGACTTTGATGTGGCAGCACTCGGGAGACTTTTTGAAGTATCTAATTTAACTTGACACATTTAATGTCCACTGGTAAAATTCCTAATTATTCTTCCGTTCAAGCATTCATATTTTGTGAAGAGTTCTTCTCAAAAAATCGAAACAATGCAGAAATTTCTAACAAACTTCAGACAATTAAAATTCTTCGTTCTTTCTCATCATTTTATTCTGGAATCTCCACTTATAAATTATCATGTACTTTATTAAATGGTAAGATTGTTAACTTCAGACAAGACTATTTTAAAGATTAGATAAATTAGTCCTTGTATTCGGAATTTAGTGGACATAAAAAGCTTATTTGATGATACACGTACGTTCACTAAACCTAATGGGTTAAACATGTTATGAAACAAAGATTTTTACATTAGAACCAAATCTCAGAACGAGTAAACGTAATATATTATGGTCATTATGAAACACTCAAAATCTTTGCGGTTGCTTTTGAACGGTTCAAAATACAGGGACTATGAAAGCATGCCCGTTAAATGCTTTACTTTGGCACAGTATTGTGTACACCATCATGATTCCTTAGGATAACATATTACATAAATACGTTTTCCACAAACAACTATAGTATAAATACAATATATACAAATTCCAGTCGTACTTATGCTTAATGACCAGCTTGGAAATGGTTGCAGTAACAAGGTACACAACAAGCTAATTTATGTCCAAACTTAATGAAATGAATTAACTTGATGTAGCTAATTTTGCTTGGTCATTCCGTGCTTTTGCTAAATATGTTTTGTTTAATGGCCGGTACGTGATATTCTACTACTTATTGCAGTATTCTCAAGTGTGCTACCTTAATGAAACTATTAATATCCACTGGGCGTTGAGCCAAACTTCTTTTTAATATGTGCATATATTTCACTGCAATTTTGACCAACAATAAAATAAAATGAACAACAAAACAGCGGAGAAAGTAGCCAATGCATTTTATTTACTAGCTTTGTTGGGATGTTCATGAATTTAGCTTAGATACTACATACTGTTTAAGCTAAGTCAAAGAAAGAAGCTTTGCTCTGTATTGCATGCGGTCTCAAAAACCATGTGCAAAACCAACAGTCAACAATTTAAATAGGAACGTAGAAAAACTACAATATCTTATGCTATGCTGTTTTTTTTGCTAAAGCTGATCTGATAAAGAATAAAAGTTATTAAGTGCACAATTATGTATAAATGCAAATTGTGAAACATTGTCTTTCTAACAAACTGGAATAGATAAACATTTTAAACTTGCTAATTTATGCCTAGTATAATAATAATAATAAACGTCACACTAATTCAATCTAAGTCTTCGTAGTTAACTAAGACTTAATATTTGTTTGACCCTTTTTAACAAAGAAGTTAAACATTGTGTACATTTTATTTCAAAACTTTTCTAAACTGCAGTAATTTTTTTTATCAAGCCCCGTTTTGCATACAAGATAGTTTTACTCTATATCTTGTTCTAGTTCTACATTTACACTTTTGCATAGTAAAATAATTTTGAGTGTGGTGCGAAATCTACACCTATTTATCTAAGTAATTTAAACAATTGGGTGCAAGCAAGTTGAAATCCTTATTGTAAATACGCAAGTAAGGGCATTGAAATAAACTTTGAGAACCCCATTCTCAAGTTGCATGGAATGATTTATTCGGTTTGAAAAAGTGGCTTACAAACACAAGGAAAATCCTGAATGAATCTTGTTTTTCATTCTCATTTTAATCTTACAATAATATTTACATGGAAATTTCTATAAAGCAATGTGGGTTTTGTGCTACTTCTCGTACTTCGGGATTGTTACACCTAAAATATATTTCTGTCATAATATATAAGTCTACTTACCTGTTTCCCGAAAACTTGAACATGCTTACAAACTTCATAGACACTTTTTTAAACTTTCATTCTCTGTTTATTTAAGCCGTATGGGCTCACATGGGCTACTTTTCACCAAAAATGGAATCAGAACACCTGTGACGATAAAAAGTCTCGTTACAGGCGTTTTTCAACACGGTACTTTTGCTCCACGAGATTTTTTTCTTTCCCATTTACTTTTCTTTCCCATGTATATTACTTTCTTCATGTTCCACATTCAACTGGCAGTATCTGCCGGTTGATTTTTGATGTCGATGAAATTTTTTGGATTGTTTAAGTAATGTTAGGTTGAATGATGATGGAAGTGTTGAATTAAAATTTTAATACCGGTTACGTAATGGCTAAGCGGGGATCATAACCTTAGCGTTTACTCTAGTGCTTAAGAATGCAAGCATTATGGTAAATGGTGATCCCGTCACGTAGAAGCATTCGGGGAAATGGTTATGATTTACTTAATCACCATACAAAATATTCCGAATACATATTGGCAGTTCCACATTTTTAAAAAATCATCAAAAAAATTCAGTAGCAGTATCTCGCTTGATCAACGAGAGCTTTCCGTATTGATCTCATAATTAAGCCAAAATCATGCGTCAGTAAGGCCAGAATGCTGTTAAGCTGTTTATCCAGAATGCTGATCTCTAATGCAAGGTTTGGAACTTTTGCTGTTGAACTTTGTTTTCTCAGTCAGCCAAAGACTTTTCTCCTGGTTGGACGTACATTCCCCGCAATAGTGAACCACGAGACGTGGATTTGGAAATTCAAAGAGGCGATTTACAACTAGGTCAGTGTTGTTGAATAAACAAACCACAATAAGTTGTTCTAAATTAACCATAACATCGAATCACTACACGAATTATCGAACCCATAAAGTTTTTTATATTTGCGTAGTGTTTGAGCGTTTAAGAAGGCAATAACTTAGCGTAATTTGAGAAATCGTACGTAACATTTAGTTTTAATATACTGTAAAGTAAGTGATAAGTAAGTGTAAACGTTTTCCCTTCCTATTTGATTTAAAAGCCTGTTGTCATGGTCGCCACTTAAACATCTTTTAGAAAGATCAGTTTCTGCTTTTAATCAAACCGCATCTTTATACAATCTCTCCCTGAAAGGTGAAAGTTCTGCTATCAATACCACCAGCTACAAAAATATCTGCACCGTATGATGACTTCCACTATCTTATCTAATCAACGGGAAAAATTGTTTTGCTCGACAAAAGCAGCAGACTGGACGAACTTTATTTGCTTATTTACTTTTATCTCAAAAAAGCATCCTTGGGAATAGAAGACACCTACACAATAGCAAGTAAAAAGCAATTGCACAACGAAAAACATCAAAATGCTGACCAGTTACTTGAAAGTTGGAGGAACGTTTTCGACGAAAGAAACATAAGACATGGCTGGGGATGGACAATAACTTTGGTAATAGCTTATAAATACTGATTCTTTTCACTGGGGTAATTGGAAGGGACGTGATAAAAGAGTCGACTTCCTCTTTTTATAATTTTTGTTTTAATCGATTTTGTCAAGTCGAAATATATTTGTCGAAGTTTTTTGTTGTCAAATTGTACATACACGACTATAAAGTGAACTTTTTTTTGTCCAAATTTGATCTTAAACTACGCATATTAAGCAACTTTTAAGTCGACAAGAAGCCAACATAGTAGTGTTACTTAATTTCATTACCAGCGCTTCACTTAAATTACTTTACATGCATTAAGACCTATTCGACTTGTTTTAACCGACCTTAATTAGATTCCGCCAATGACCAAGGATCAGACATGGTGGAATATGTTCACAGATCTACTAATTTATTACGTAGATAAATCTCGATTTATCGTAGTTATAATTTTAGTTTGTTTGTCTGTCCGTCTGTCTGTCTGACTGTCTGTCCGTGTGCGCTCTAACTTGGACATCCTTCAATCGATTCTTCTAAAACTTGGCACATAGGGTCCTCAGGTCAAGTGGTCAATCGCTAGACATTTTCAGCCAAATTGGTTTAACGGTACAGGAGTAACGGTTAATTGACGGTTACATGCATTTTAAATGGGCGAATTTTTTATTGCACCAATCGATAGAGAAACGTTTTCTGATCAAACTT
>JAQFZH010000402.1:0-34113 GCA_034695485.1 Entomobrya nivalis
AGTTGAGGGCAACATTGATTGATTTGACTTCTTCCAATATTGCGGGCAAGTATCCAGGGAAACCGGGATTGAAAATGTTAATGCATTTGATTGAAAAGGTGGGCAAGGCAGTAAGGCCTGTCATTGTTCTCATTGACAATTGCGATAGAACTTATATGAAAAAGGTTCCAAAAACTGATAAGACGGAGCCCAAAAGACTAAAGAAGCAGCTTGGTAAATTTTTGAAAATAATTACAGCAGAGGATTTAGTTTTACTTATTGGATTGAGCAGTGAGCCATGGGTTTGTCCTTTCAAGGTGGGCCACCATCAAATAAATTTTAAAATGGCTATCATTACATTTTGTTGAATGGACCATAATAATAGTTATTTATATATTTAGGTTATGAAAAAAGATTATCAAAAAGTTCTCTATATTCCATTGCCCGACTACGGTACTCGATTTGAAATGTGGAAAACAACCTTAAACGCCAAACCCGACCTACTTCACCCAGACATTAACTACACCCTACTTACAAAACTATCCCAAGGATGGACTGTTGGAAACATACGAAAAGCTTGTGATGATGTAGTCCAACGACATCACAAAGATGTGGCAAAGCAACAGCGAGATCGACGAAAGGACATGGATCCTTGGGGTCACTTGGGTAATTTGGTTATTCGACCTGTTAGCATAGGCAAGTTGTTTATTACGATGGACAAACTAGTGGAAAGCATTGGTGAGTATGATCCCCTGTTTTTGGAGCAGGAAAAGTTGTGGAATAGTTGGTGGAACAAAACGCCTCTTCAAAAAGGACGACTGCAAACACAAGTGAAGGCTGATCCAGAAAAGAAGAAGAAGAAAGATAAGAAGGGGAAAAAGAAGAGTAAAAAATAACTTTTGTGAAATTCAGTTGTTTTGGTTGTTTCAGATATACGTATTTTATTTTTGTATTTTTAGTAGTTGTAGTTCATAGTTCATTTCATATTGGCATCATCAACAATCACACACAGGTCATTAGAACATTCAAAGAAAAGACGTAATAACATCTCCATTGTTTTAATTTAAGTTTTATCTTAAATAATCTCTTGTAATATTTGACGAATAGCTTGTTCTTAAATTGTAGTAACATTGTTTTAAATTTTTTTTTGTCGGAGGAACATCTTAAAAATTCATACGTTAATGTTTTTTTCTTCACTATGACAAGTTAATAACTGCAAGTAAAATGATAGGAAAAAGAAATACATGTAAAATGTCACAAAACACGGAATGGTTTCATCGTTGTTACAGTGGATTGTACGTACATAATAAAAATTATATGGTTTTCTTAATCAATACATATCGCATTAAAAATAATAAAGAGGTAGAAAGCAGACTTGTGTTAATTAGAATAGAAATGAAAATTCTTTTGCCATGTCCCGAATAACAATTTGATCCGGCAAAGCTTGTAAATCCTCTTCAATGAGAATTGACACTAGACAACTTCGCAAGTCCTCGATTCGATGCATGTGCTGCGAGTAGTTTGAGTTCCGGATTATCCGTTGAATCATTTGAAGGTATAATGTTCGCCGCTACAAGAAATTAAAAATAGGCCAGTTAAGTACAATACGTAATCATATCAATAACTAATTATAAGTAATTTATATATAAGTAAATATTTACCGCTTCTCCAGGTCCTAAATCAGTAAGATTTCGCGTAACTATGTCTATCAAAACTTTGATGTCATTTGTGTAGAACAGATCTGTTGTTCTTTTGCACGAGAGAATATCCTTTGTCATTTTGAATACAGAATGTTGAGGTTTCTTCAAAAGATCTGAGTACTCCAACTCCAAAACATTGATGGGATCAACTATTATAATAAGTAGAGTAAACAAAATGATTGTTAGTTTTTTAGATTTTTTACAATGATTTTTGAAACTGAAATAAATAGTCCCTTACCTTCTCTGTTTAAATAGTAAATAATCTTTTGTGTGAAAACCTTCGCGTTGTGCCGTTCTGCCAATGCATTAATTGTCAGATTATCATCCACCTTTGGAAATTGCAAATTTAGTGCAAATACAACGTTGGCAAATATATCAGTAATTCTTTCATCGTCATCCGGAGGGGACTCGATGACATCATAAACGAAATTGAGAAACTCAAGCCCCAGATGATCTGAAAACAAAACAGTTAGACACACAAACAGTGTTAAGGGATTGGTTATAGCATATTTTATACATTGTAATTTTTAATGTATACCATAATGAGAGATTGGTAGTTTTTCTCCAGTTTGAAGAATGAGAAATAATAGGGATGCGCAGTGACAGAGTCTCTCATGATCACTCAACGACTCACGTATTTCTCTACAAATGCAAGAAAACATTTCTTGTCATTTTTATCTTGCTTCTCATTTAAACTTTCCGAATCTATTGGTATTTTCATCATATATAGTGATCATATTTTATTGTGCATACCTTGCCAGTTCCATTGGAAGGATGGAGTTTAGTAGTACTGACAATGCTACCATATCGATTTTACACAGAGACGCAAAACAATCAATTAGTTTTGAACGGATAGACCATCTTGTTTCCATTTGATAGTAAAGCACCAACGTATTCACTGTGTTGTATTTGTCCTGTTCAAGAGCATATCTTGAAATGCTTGGATCTGCATCATCCTAAATAGCAAAGTAAAATATTTAAGTTTTACACCAACATTGAACATAAAAGTAGACTGTGATTTTAAAATGAAATAATATTGCAACTATCTTACCAAAATCTTATTGAGTTCCATAAGATGATCCAAAATAACTGACTCATCTTCATGAAGTGCCCAACTTCTTTGCTGTTCATCTGCTTGACATTTCTTCAAAAATCTGAAAATTCTCTGCATGCTATATGAATCCGAGCTGTGCGCGATTACGTCCGGATTTTCACTGATAGCTTTGGGATTTTCTAAATGCTTCATCAGAGAAAGAAAATCGACAGGTAGTTCCGAAATGCATTCCTGTAACAATCAAAATTCAGCGATTAAAATACTGATATAATTTTCACTAGTAGATCTTTAACTATGTTTAAAAATATAGCCAAGTTAGTTTACCTGAATATAGCCAAGTACAACTTGCGCAGCCATTTGACACTTTTTATGACTTAATCCCGTTGCACTCCTCACAACATCAATCATTTCTCCCGCCATTAGCTTAGGATCCACTGGTTTATCCCCACTAGCAATACTCCACTTTCTCGGGTTACTCGTCAGATTTGGAACTCCAAAAAAGCTAGGAGGCTCCACTAACGGCTCCTTAATGTGATGCTGCTGTAAAAACTGCATTTCACTTTCATCATCATTTGGTAATGGTGGCGGTGGAACAATTTCAACATCATCAATCGTGCTAATAATAACTGGTGATGTGTCAACCACAACACTAGAGATTTCCGTGTAAGTTGGCACTACCGCGTCTGTCGATAAACTGGACTGAGCTACACAAGCGTCCACAAGGTAATCACTCTGATGATGAATTTCAATCCCAGCTGGATAACTACTTAAAATGCTTTGACTTTGAGGACTTTCTACACTACTAATTACAGTAGGAATGGTAGCAGCAATATTGCTTGGAGCTTGTTTCTTGTGTTTTTTCCCTCGGGATTTGGTACGGTAGCCAGCAGAATGACTAGCATGGCTACTTGTTCGATGATCCGCTGGAGGAGGAATATTTGGACATGGAACCAAGTCAGCTTCATGCTCGTACGGATGTCGTTGCAAATGAGGTGAGTTTTCAGGATTTGGCTGCTGATGCTGATGAGATCTGGAATGGTATCCGGTGGATTTGGGTGACCCAGTTTCATCTATATCGATCCTTCCTGGTGTGCTAACAACGACACCTTTGGAAGTGTGAATTGTTGATGCATACGACACTTCTTGTTGATCGGGTGCCTAAAAAAATATAAGACGAAACAAAGTATCTCCCATTATCATTATGCAAATATGATATCGATCCAATAATGAATACTGATTGGACTGAGTTTTCTTCACTGGGTGCTGGGTAATTAAGGAAATATTTTTTTATACTTGGCTTACATGGTATGAACTACGAAGATTGGAGTTTTCATTGCTCAGTTCAGATATACTTTTCGCCCGTAATTTCTTGATCTCGCTTTCCATATGCAGAATCATCTCATCCGGAGGAACTGGTGAAGTTACAAGACCGTCTCGAAACGTTAGCAAACAGTCAAGTGAACGATTTCTATCCTGGCGTGCACGTCGAATGGCTTCATCAAGGAAGCTCAATAGCCTTCCCAGATCGACCTGAAATAAAAACGAAATCCAGAAAAAGAAGGTAAAAAGGTTAGTGAACTTTGTGCGAAGAAATTAGGTACACTTTTAAACACTTGTATTTAGTTTCTTCTTTTTCTTACGTTTTCTATGATCTCAACAAAGTTAATGGGCACATAACCAACATGCCCGTGAATACTTGCAACGCGCAGCCAATTCTTATCCCTGGCATGTGAGTCTATAAACAATAGCTCATCATTCATCAGGAACCCTAAAGTTTTTTGGTTGATAGGCCGGAATTCCCAGAGTCCACGCAACATGATTATTACTACAACAGAACATAATCTTTAACTGTCTTTCCTTAAAATTGTTATTCATAAAAGAATCAACAATAAGAAAACTGCTAACTGTCATACCTTTTTAAATTACTAGTTTTTTTCTTGGCTTTCAATTTCGATGAGCGTTTCCGTTTACTCTTGAGCGAATGTCGTTTGTTGGACCTTCCCCATAAAAATGACTAGA
Organism: Entomobrya nivalis; assembly: GCA_034695485.1. Taxonomy (NCBI): domain Eukaryota; kingdom Metazoa; phylum Arthropoda; class Collembola; order Entomobryomorpha; family Entomobryidae; genus Entomobrya; species Entomobrya nivalis. Next base: position 4,753 of record JAQFZH010000402.1, read on the forward strand.
CTGGATTACACTTTTTAAAATTATATTTCCTGACTACTACTTGTGTGGTTTTGAATTGAATGATTTCTTAAATCACAGGTTATTTTTTACTATTATTTATTAATATTTGATTGAGTGTTTTATTTAGGGTTTTTAAAATGGAACGTCGTAGATTTATATTAAAAACGCAGTCTTAAAATAATATTACAACAGGTAATTGGTGTTACGTTTAAAAAACGTGTTTTATGACTAAAAAACAACTTTCGATAAACTTGTTTGTATTTTCTTGCTGCTTCTTTTCTAAACTTACGTTACATATGTTGCCTTGCATTTAATTAGTTATATATTTATAGCTACCAGTTTACAGTTTTGAGTATATTTTCGTATGTAATTTTACACACATAGTTTTTTTTTTGTTACTTTGTTACCATTAAATAATGTTGATTATCTTTTCTTTTGTTTAACAAATAGGAATACTAGATTATTTGTAAATACTTTTTATTTGGTTAGTGCTCAAGAAACCGTGTCGTAAACTATAACATTGCAGAGATCATCTTGTTGATTTTTTTCACACTGACAGAACACTAAAAATACATTTTTATACGTTAATGAATTTTTGTATAGAATGTAAAATTGGTTAAAATTAATTGATTTCCTTTTTTTCAAATACGTATAATATTTTTTTTACTTCATCTCCGCGAAGTTTTATTTTATTGGACCGCTAATTAATTACTCTCTTTCTATCATTTCCTCTATTACTTCCCTACAAATTTTGTCACTATTCTTGTAATTTCGTTGCCAATTATAATTTGAGCACTGACACAACAGGAAATTGAAATTAGATAGCAATGCTGCGCCATCATTAACAATCTCCTCTCTTTCCCGTGCTTTCTCTTAATTAGCTTTCTGTGTAAAGTATAAAAAAAATTCCGATCCTTCTTTCAACAAACTTCTATTATTATTTCCCTATCAAGGTTGAAGGTGGTGGTATATCCTACTTCTTAAGCTTATACTTCAATCCTCCAGAGTTGATCATGAGATTGAATGAGAAGGACAATGAAAGAAATATGTAGGCGAAAAAAAAAATCAGCACGAGAATATTATCACTTTTTTACAACTTTCACTCGCCTCTCGTTGTGCTTCTCTCTTCTTCTCCTCCGCCTCCTCCACTTTTCTTGAAGATCAGATGAAAGATTAGAATGATGATAATGATTAGGCTGAGTGGTTTCTTCTTCTTCTTCTCGTGTATAAAAATTATATTGCGAAAAGTAAAAGGAAGGCGGAATAAATAGAAAGTCTCTAGTATTTTTTTAAAGTTACGCCTGCTTTGGCTTTTTGTGCTAGTCTCTGAATTGAATGAATGTGGTTGTCTGGTAACTATAACAATAATGTTCTTATGGCATCGCTATTTCTAAAGAATACTAATATTCTTCTCTCTTGGCTTGGCTCGCAGTCACTACGCTTATATATTTTGTTGGTTTGGTTTTTTGGTAAGGTAATATTAACAGTATCGACTTCTTAAACAAATGCATAACCCTAAAGTTTACTATAATAATAACTATTATAGCTTTGGCAAGGTTACTTGGTTTTTGCTCAAACTATTATTTTTGCATCTCTCTCTTTTTTATTTTTTTTTGCTGGCTACCAGCAGCAGCATAAGCAGAAAGAAAAGAGAAATATTTGTGTAGATAGATTTTAATAATATATTTGTTCGGTCGCGCAGCACTGCTAAAAAAATACGATGGCTTAAAGTAAAGCAGAGATTCATAAACTTTTTCCTTGTGAGTATGATCCTATCAGACACACAAGTTTGTATGGTGCCAGGCCAGGCCAGAGTGTTCCAAAAAAAGTGGATGAAGTAATGGAAAAGGGTGTAAGGAAGTACCTGGTTGCTGGACATATGCTTAAAAATTATTAGTCTTACAAATTGTTATTCCTCACTGGAAAATATCATTTATATAAATTGGTCAATAAAAAGGGGATACTATGCTTATGAATCAGAGTGGGTTTAAGAAAGTATAGTTAAGATACTATATTTCGTACAAAAATGTATTAAATGAATCAAGATCAAGAAATAGGGTTGGCAACTTCTCATTCGCAAAAATGGGACTTCAGTCTTTGACAAATTGACATCGGCAACGTCAAAATTACTGAAAACATTAACCAGGTCAATATAAGCAAACTTTAAAAGTTTGTGGGACCGAAATGTAGTTGTTCCTTTAATTTGTTTACCGGCAATTACGCCAAGTTAAACCTCATGCATTTTAAGACATAGCATATGTCGTGGCATGTCATGTCATGTCATGTGGATGAAATATCATTTTGTCCCATGCCAACTCTAGGACGAACCCTTAATCTAAAAAAAATGTTTTAACCGAAGATCCATAATGCATCCTTCGTCCATTTTATTCACATGGAAATGGAAACCATGCAGACTTTCACAATATTCCAATCAAGTAGTTTTTGATCCATCCCAATTCCCACACTACTTGAAAAAGAGGAGGAAATGGGGAGGATAGTTGCAAGTTTTACTTTACACTTTACAAGTTAGGGCCATAGCACATGTAACAAGCATAAAAAGCAAACCCAAAAGCCAGAGAGTAGTCTAGAGACGACGACGGGCAGCAAGGGAAAAAAAGTTATACATAAAATATCTCTTTGTAAAAAGAGAAATACATAGTAACAAGCAGTAAGAGAGCTAGAGAGTGAGTGTCTGCCTCTCTCTGACTGCCTTGTCCTGTAAATGTGCACTGTGCAGTATGCTGTGATGTAGTACCAACCAAAAAAAGTAAAATTTTGTACCTAAACAACCTTGGCTTTCCTCAAACCAAGGAAGTGGAAAAATGCTGATAGACATAGCGATAGTGGATTGATGATGATGATGATGATCATCATCATCATGTTCAAAATGTGTTCAGCAGCATAAAAAGGATGAAGATCACAAAAAAAAGTTTTAGTGGATTTGGTCACCACCGCCGTCACCATCACCACTGCAGAGAGCAAAATTTTTGTAAACTTGGGATTTTTTTGTATAACATGTATGTATGCAATGCACACAGAAAGATAACACATCTCTATAAAAAACGTTGTACTGGAATTCCGGCTTCTCTCTGGATTCCGGAAAAAATCCAAGTTTGTTTTTGGTTGTATTTGCACAATGTATACAGATACAGACAGAGCATGCAATGCAGCAGCCTTTTTTACAATAAAAGCTTTATCATCATTTTCTGTACACAGAGAGTAGACCCACATCGCACATTCATTACGATAAAAACGGCAAACTTTCACGGGGGACTTTTTTCTCATGATCTTCTCGTATTTTTGCACAAAACAGTGAAGTAGCTTATGTGTGTACCTTGATAACTACCTAAACTGCTGCGTTAAAGGGTTAAAATAGGCAAATCCAATGACAATGACTTGAATGACTATGTTTAAGACTGGCTTACATGCACTTTGAATCTTTTATGGGATTTTTAGCTTTAGCGTTATGTAAAGTAAAGTAAACATTCGTTTTTTTGCAAATTTTTAATCCAGAAGGAGCCGTGACTTTTTTTTCACTACCAATTCACCACTTCTACCTTGTCGGATGTCTGAAGTCTATGAAAATGGTGCCATGATGGGGCTTGGAGATTCTCTCTTGATGTGTTGTAATAATGTTGCTCAGATGATGTTAAAGCTGTGTGTATGTTTGTTAGACTCATACATTATTCAAATCGCCATTTTCATCATGTTTTTTGCTTTTGCTTTTCCTTGACTTCTTTTGTTGGGATTTGGGATTGTATCTCTGGAATGGGATGCGATAGGATCATGAGATGATTGCACAAAGCTTTCATTTTGCAGCTTTTTATGGCTTGGTTTACTGCTCTTTTGCATTTTTCTCTCTCAATCTACCGTATCGCCGTCGGAGAGAAGGAGTCAAGTCAGGAGTCAGGATCATCATCGTCGTCATAGTCTCATGAATCATTTAAATATGCACAAAACATTTATAGTTCAGTTCAAGGAAGAGCAAATCAACTGATGAACTGATACAATCAGCATACATAATACATAAATACTACAAAAAGTCAATATGCAAGCATTGTGTTGCTGATTGCGTTGCAAACATTCTATGATGCCATGATGTGATATGATATGACACTTATCGGGGAGGGAGATCCCCAAGCATAAATACTTGACTGTTGACTTGACTGATTCCACTGGAGAGGAAGACAAAGAGACAATAATTGCTCATGGAACGGCCTCAATTTTACATTGTTGTCATTGTGTTTTACCATTCATTTATATTTTGCTAAAAGCACATATCTAAAAAAAACAAGACATTTTAATTTAACATAATGTTGTCTTGTTAATTATTAATTAAGATACAAGCGCAATTTATTGAAAAAAGATAATCATCATCATGTGAAAACATTGCCGAAGCTAGCTGCTGGGTGAAGTGAACGCACCAAACAAACCAACGCAACGCAACAACGGATTGGATTGAACCGAGCAGGACGGATGTGAGTAAAGCAGGTAAAAATATTCTCCCGTTTCCCCTACCATTGAAGCATGTTATTGTAGAAAAATCGGCGCGCGGGTGACGGACTACCCGTGTTCCATATCCCAGCAAAAAATCTCTGTCTTGTGTCGTGTGCTGCATGTGTACTGCTTTCAGTGCTTTCGCTTTCTGCTCTGCTCTCTTGCTCATTATTGCTTGACTTGTCGTTCAGTCGTTTGACAACCAACCTTGTCTCAATTTTAATTGTGTTCTAACTCTCTGTCAGTTAACTTTAATTTTTTCAATCGTTTGGAATAATTTTTGTACTTTTTAACAAAAAGTTTTTTTTTTTGAAGAAGTAAAGTTTTTTTTGAAGAAGGATAGGAAGGAGAGTAGTAGTAGTAGTTAGTAAGGGAAGGAGTAGTGTGATAAGTAACTACACGTTACTCAGAATAGACTTGATATTCACTCATTTTCAGACTTAACGATTTGCCTTTTCATTAAAAAAATATTTAACTATGGCCACGTTATCCGGCATTCTTACTGTTTTCTTCAGTTTAAACTCTGCCATTATCATTTACATGTTTAGTTACCCAACGTCCGTTTTGACTAAGGGGTTTGTTCAACTACTGGTTTTGCTTAAGATCGTTGAATTTCTAACTATTTGGGCGGTTTTATTTCGGGAGCGAAATGTTAGACGGTATATGTATGGAGTGATGTTGGGGTCATATCTCCTAATAGGTTTTATCTACGCCACCATTAGGTTCTTTTAGATAGTTTGTGATCTTCTTTGTTAGCATGTGATAAGATAAGAAAAGACGATTGTTGTTAATTGTTGTGATTCTTTGTAAGACGTTTTAAAACAGACTTATTTTAGTGATAAACTGATGAACTTGGGTGATGTGATATCGCTGGATTTGTGAGACTGATTATTTGATTTACTGTGTGTTCCTGCCACTACTTTTGATCTTCATTGTGATTACCGTAACTAACCAACCAATCCTGCGTCTCAACTCTCAAACACCAACCGATTGTCTTCCATTCCATATAATACCTCATCTCGTTGGACTGCTAATACTTACAACTTAATCTTAATTCGTAAGTTACTATCGTTTGATTTTACTTTTTCCTAATTAATTCACCAAGCTGCATTTGTATAATAGAAAGGTATACAAGAGTTTTAACTGTTAGTTGTTGGCATTACCACTAGTTATATTTGTATGCATGGACAAAGGTAATAGGTAATGAATGAATGAATGACAGATTACAAAAGAGAAGAGTTCAGGAATGTTCTGTTAATTAACCATGAGAATTTTTCATTATCATCCCTGGCATACTCATCATCATCCCACCATACATTTGAGTTGCTTAACATCACTGCATACCATTTTCATAAAAAAGTTGTAAATATCTTCATGTAAAATGAGATGTTAGTATAGATTATGGGTTAGCTATCTATCTGTAAGTTTAGTTTTCTTGTAGACGTACAATCTTCCAAGTAACATTAATGATGGAAGCAAAACGTAACATAACGTAACGTAATCCTACAACTTTATGGGCACCCAAGTTGGGTGACACTTGACTTCCTTCGTGTTGTTATCATTATCATTCATTTCATTCATTATTATCCAACCTATCATCATTTTTACTGGATACTCTACGTCCTTATCTAACTTTTTTATGATCAAGATCAAAGCAATGAACTGTGAAGTGAATTGAATATTAGGCAGTCAAGAATATTAGTAGGTCAGACATCATCATCACAATTTTGGCATCAGCGTTCAATGACGCGTGCGACGTTACTCTTTCTGTAACTACCATTTGACCGTTACCTTGCGTGGCGGTATGTACATAATTATCATTTTCAGCAAGTTAATGTTATAACAGTAACAGTTTAACAGTTACATAAAAAAACACGCATAAAGTACAAGAACATTTTTAACCTTGATAGAGTACAGCAAGTTAGAAGTTCATTCATTCCTCACAAAATGAATCTGCTTTTTTTTGTGGACGTACACAACTGTAACGTGATAACCGGTAATGTGCTTCATAAAAATATCCCTTTTTCTCTGTACACTGTATTTAAACGGTAATCATAATTATCATGCAAATGATTATTGGTTTTAGTTAGCCCATGAATAGTAAGCAGTTTGAGCACAAGTTAGTGGCACACTTTTTCTCTTTTCCAATTTAACTCTATTTTTTTTCATTTAATTCGATAATGATCATTTATTAGAAGGTAGGGTTTTTTATATTTTTAATGGAAAAATATTTTATGTTAAAAGTTTGCAATTTTGCATTCTTCTCATAATAACCCAGTTAATAGTGTGAAAGAGTGAAGTTCCATGCACGTTTCATTTTGCAGACACAGATTAATATTCAGTTATGTTATGCGAAAAAAAACATGGTTTACATCGAAAACAATGTCATGCCATACCAAGCCGGGTCTTTAATCTTCATTCACTTTCGCATGGCGTCATGTCGCATGATTTGTTTATTTACGCATCTCTTTGTTTAGAGTATAAAAAAACAACTGTCTTGTGATGTGACTTGGGAGCATGTTATGACGACGAAGTTACGACGTAATAGTAAGTTATGTCGTAGAACAGCCCATCCTCCGTTTTCGTACATTTTTTTTGCAAAGCGAGTACATGTGTACTCTCTGGTGACTGGGATTTTTTCTCACTTTTTTGCGTGTTAAATAGTGATACAGCTTTTCTTGTTTATATTTTCTGGTGCTGTGGGCCATAAAGATTGCAAAGATAATTGGCAATGAAGGAAAGCATGTCTAGCTACTTTTGTTGTTGTATTGTTGGAAAATGCTACATCACACCATCAGTTTATTTATATGTATTGTGTGTTCCTTACTTTAAATACTACTAACCTAGCAGCATAATTTGAGAACTGGAAGCAAAATCATCTTTTAGTCAAGTCAGTCAAGCATTTATACTGTGATGCTAGACCATTTGCAGGTCGGAACATAGTAATTAAAATATTTCGAGAAATTCTGAAGTTTCTCTATGCAATGCAATGCATGCAAAGAGTAAAATTATATCCATTTTAAAATCATGTATCTACTGATGGAAATGAAAAGTATTATGTTGTGTTGTGTAATCTTAATCAAGCATCTTTCAGGAAGATATACGCATAACACTCTACTCTACGCAGCGCCACAAAAAGCAAGGTTAAACTTTGATAGGCATAACAACAAGCTCACCTCTTCATCAAAAGTGAATTTGTTTGCATAGGTATTTTTTCATATGAGGGGGAGGACACTGCTGAGAATATTATTTTTTGAGTTGTGAATACATTATGTAGTTCAGCAGGTACTTAATTAGGTTTACCTGTTCACTTGGTTTGCTTAGTTGGCTGCGAATGAGAGATGAGGCACCCTGTTTACTCCAATGGTTTTATGGGAGATGATATGATATAATAGTCAATAGTAACAATGCAGTAATAACAACTTTAAACAGCGATGAATTCGCGATAATGATCATGTTATGTTGTTTGATGATATCGTAACGTAACGATACCTATGTTGTATATATAGTGGAAAATACTTTGTTCTTGGTTGCAGGAATTTTTTTTCGCTACCTGTTGTTTTAGACTAGAAATAGTTTTAGGGTTGAAAATGTAATTTTTAGTATGCACGTAATAAATTATACATTTGAATGAATGTTTATAGAGATAGAGATGTGATGTATGACTGTATGAACATAACATCCATGTTTTTAATAGTGGTTATACTGATTTAAGGTTAAGATACTGCATTTTTCTTATCGAATAGTACACTAACACACATGATAATAATAAAACGGACGTTGTGGCTTACACACTGATTGCTGATGCGATGTTGCATATTTAGAGAGAGAAAAAACGCTCTGGTATGGTAGTACAAAAGAACAAAGAAAAAATATCAGGCATCAGCATGGATGGATGTTATTTCCATGCTATCATACATAAATCAAATCACAGGTTTTCGAGTTTAAACTTTAAACCTGCTTTATTTTATGTTTATGATACGCTTGTGTGTTATGCGATGTATTCCAAATATTTTTTCATGCTTTGTTCTCTCTTCTCCCTCTCTCTGTTTTGTGCTATGGGTAAAAATCTCCCTTGCACAGCGTTTAATTGTAAAAATTGCTGGATATTTAGAAAGAAATACTTTGTTTTTCCCCTCATCTTTCTACTTGAACTGAACTGAAGTTAATTATATGCGCAAAAATATGTCCATTAAACTGAAACTCAAAAATGCTGAGCTAGGTAGTTTTCATCCGTACCATGGAGAAAAAAATTGGCTTACTGCTGCACATTGCACAGTCATCATTATAATCGCAAATTCGTGCTCAGTCGCAGTCACAATTTTTTAAAGACGGTTTCATAAAATATATACATCTTTTGTTCCATTGTGCTTTGCTTGGCTGGAGTATATAAGGTGTTATTAAAGTTTTTATTGCCATGTCAACTTGCAAAAAGTCATACATATTATATTACTAATCCAGCCGAGTAGTGAACAGTGAGAGAAAAATAGTATGTGTAATAACTAATCTTATAAGTTTTGCTGACGTAAAAAAAGATATTGGCTTGAAAAAGTTCTATTGACAATACACTTATTGCTACACACGTCTCATTTTGCAATATATAATAAGTGCACGTACATAAAAAATAATACAAAGAAAAAGGTTTTTTCCTAACGACAACAGTGTCCTTCATCATCATCAATACAACGGTTGATATTTTGGTCGGCTTGTGCAAAGTCCATCTTTCAGCATTGCTCACACTCGCTTTTCTTCAAGATGGGTACTATTGCTTTAGCTGTGCATCATCATGATCATCATCATTGGATTGGAGGAAGTCCTTGAATGCAGTTAGAATGATGAAGTATGAATTATATTTTTTTCTTCATTTTTTTACCACACAGTCAGTACCCATACCATACCCATGTCATGACTCTTCGATTTTATTTACTGTCGTTATTCCTCATTGCCATCATCGCGGTGGTGTTGCAATAATATCATGAACAAAGATAAAAAAAACTTACCTATGCGTTTTCTTCTGAGATTTTTTTCTTCATCTTTATCGTTCTTGTCTGGTTGCATATTGCGGTTGTGAGCGGTTTACGTACATTTGCCATCTCATTTTTTTGTCATTGTTCAGCTCAATTTGGTGGAGTATTGTACTCCTTTCCAGTGAGTCTCACTTTGTCAATTTTCTTCAGATTCATTTTAAACAGCTCTGGGCATAGGCCAAAGCATACCAACATAATAGTTGTGTCTGTGATGGACAATGGGAAGCAATGAACAAAGTAAAGAAATCCAGTTCAAAGAACAACCGTCCTGAGCGAGTTAGGGATTCCCCATATTATGATTATGGTACAAAGAAAAAAATAGAAGCAAAGAAGAACGACGTTTTGTCGTGTTAATGTATTTTTTATTATGAAAAAAGTGCAGTGCTATATTCAGCTCAGTTGTGTGGTGATGTAATTTTTGTGAGAGCGTCTTTTGACCAGTTTCTGGTTTATCTCTGTGTCCTGTCCTCAAATTGAACTAAAATGGATCCTTTTTTAAGTTCAAAACTTGGTGAAATCGTATCTCTGATACATCACAGCCATGAGTTGTTAGATCTATATGATTTGTGTTTCCATAGCAAAAATAGTACTAATTGCGTTTTGCCAATTGAAAAATTATTGTTTAAGTGGAAATAGTGGACATTTAGTTATCTTGAAAAAATGCGTCTTGTGTCGAGTTAAAACTAAATATGTTCACGGACAAATACAAATAATAGGGCATTATATAAATATTATTTGAGTCATGTTCAGTTTTGTATGTTGTTGTTATTATGTGAACCCAAAGTTTATATTGAAGTAAATGACCAATGACCACAAATGATGCTGCTTATTGTGTGGATATGGGAAACACAATAGCGTAAGCTCAATACCAGTAAGTACGTCAGGATATTATATGTATCATGCCTATTCATATAAATTAATTGAAATGCATAATATGGTCGTAGCTATAACATATAAACTATGACGATTTATCAATTGGTAAAAGTTTGATTTATTTATATAATTACATAAGTAAAGTTCATTACTTCAGTTAAGCATCAATTGGCAATTAGTGTGTTAAGTTAAATACATATATGGTCAACTATTTGCGCAGTCCATGGTCCAACCATGATGAATGGTAGCAAATATTTGACATCGTGGAAATTCCTATTGTTTGCAATTTTTTATAGTAAAACCGCATTGGTAGATCCATTAAATAATTTCAAACTGCGATTCAATCAGTCAGCCATGACGCACTCAAGTCATTGATGAGTACGTGTGCCGTATACGACATAGTAAAACATTAATTTGAATCTATTAATCTAGTCAGACGATTTTGTGATAAGTAATGAAAGTGACAACGCGCATTTATTAAAGCGAGGAAAGTTGACATTGGTGAAGTGAGCTAATAAAAAACGTTTTTATGTTGTATGTAAACTACTTAACACGTCATAAACAGTTACGCTAATAATACCAGAACGGCAGTGTTACTAAAATACTAAAACTGAAGCATGAAATTTGTCCAGACCTTTATTGAATTTGTTATTTCAATCACTGCATGCAGTGATGGATTTTTATAATATTTTTTTTTACATGGCAGGGCGTTCAAGGATTTACGTACTTGTGTAAAAAATCAATAAATAAAAATTTAATGTTTTCATTTTGTTGAATTCATTCGTCACTGGAATGAGGAAAGTTTGCAGAGTTTTTTGAATGTAAGCATGCGTATTTGGGTTGCATAAGTTCAGTAAAGAATAGTACGGTTTGAGCATACAGTGAATATATTCTCGAAATAAAAAATAAGAATTGTAAAACATAATTTGAAGGAGTGCTAATTTTGATTTTTGTTTTGAAATTTCAGTCGCTGGTCTTCCATTGAATAATTTTGAACATTTGACGAACAAAAAATCTTCCAAGATGAAGTGCTCAAAGACTGCTCTAATTCGGTGTGTAGATATGGTGTTTCTGGCACTGGTATTCCTATTCCAGAACGTGATGATCAACTATATTATAATATGGCATCATTCCGCGTCGATATTTTCGTTCCTATGGTTTTTGGGCGACTTCTTTTGTCTTGTCCTGTTTTCCTTTACTGTGTTCCTGGCGCACAGTTTTCATAGAAAGGCGAAGCTTCGTGAACAGCGCTCAGCGTCGCGAGCTAGTTATGCTTCTGGTGGACCCCGCTCACCTACACCTCAAGGTAGCGAGACATCAGAAGAAAGTGGTTCCATCAATGAAAACCGAATGGTCGGGAGTACGAAGTTACCACTCACTTACATTTCCTGGTTATTCTACGCCTGCCTATTGATCATGAAAATAACCATCTTGTTTAAATCCAATATTGCCCAGAAGTTAATGAAAGAGGACATATTTGGTCCTCAGATGCTCAAATTCTGTATTGGACTGTCAACCATTGTATTTTCACTTCTTGTGGAATCCCACCACAATGCAGCTAACGAGGAGCCGCTTCGGAACGCGTATTTGAATTCGATGGCGTTTGGTGTTGCACTGGAAATATTAGATTCTGTAAGTTTAACATACCTTGTTTCAAACCCAGTTAAAAGCCATTGCATAATATTTAATAGGATATCAATTTAATTGTCTGGTTATACTTGTGTACTTTGTTACAGGTTAGCTTCCTTTCCCTACTGATACCTTCAGAAGGCCATCTCAGCTACTCTTTCGCGATGGAAAATTACATTATTGCTCTCGCTTCAGTTAATATAATGCTGCCCGCAGTGACGATCTACAAGCTATCTGCGTCCAACTTTGGAAGAACATATAATGTTCCCCTAGAAACTCTGTACAAAGTTCTCCACCTTCTTCTGGTAAATCTGCCATTTTTGGCGTTCCGAATTTACCTTTGGCAGATGTTCTCTACCGACACGGCTATTTTCATGATTAAAAATGTATATGCTATCGTCGGATTTACGAGAAGCATATATCCAGACATCAGGCTACTACAGCAATTGCTTCATCGACGAATGGAATTACGAGAAATGCCTTCGTCTAACAAATCGATTGCTAGTATAAACGGAAGCAATGGAGGTACTGGAATTCAAGTAGTATTCCGCAACGAACGGAACAGTAGTCCGAATATTGGACAACCAACTGCAGATCGGGAACAAAACAGCTCATCGGTGTCAATTGAGGGCGGTCGTGGTAAAGCACATCCATTACACTTTAAGAAATGAATCCTATTTTGTAATCTTTTACAGAGATTTTATTTTTGAATCGTGAATTATAATCTGTAAATTGCTAATGATTAAATAGTCAAAATTATGTTAGTAAAATTATGTGATTCTAGTTAATTTTCTTACACGTTGTTTAGAATTTTTTAAATATGCCAAAATGAGGCTGATTTCAGATGACTTAAAAATATTCCATTTGCTAGTTTATGTAGTTACCTTCCATAACAATATCTTACACATAAAGTGTTCAGTTTGGAGTTTGATTCAAATGAGAAAATGGTATTTATGTTTGTTAACTTGTACAGGTAGGTAGAGACTTGGTTAATCAAATAATATACTATAATATTTAATGCCATCAAAGAAGGATCTCATCGTCTTGTAATATTCATTTTAGTTGAATAACTCAATGGCACTTTTTCATGGGCTATTAATTGTTGTTATAATTTTACTGAACACTTAATTGTAAAGTTTTAATATTAGATTTTAGTCAAAATGTTTTTGTTAGCTTACAGTTTCAATGAAATTGTATATTTTTAGTTTATAAGCGTCTGTCTCTACTTAAGTGTATATTAGTATTGTTAACGGTACAATTGATGTTTCAATGAAGAATACATTTTTCCCTTTTGATATTATACATTCGTAGATCGAAGCATAATTCTTAAATGATTGTTTCTAGATTTACTTCTTGACCAGTTCAAGGTTTAAAGTAAAACTAAGAAGAATCACTTTTAGTTGTTGGGATCAGTTTTGGTTAGTTTTCATTTTTGATTGATTATGTATTCTTATTTGAAACTTCAACTAAATATGTACAAAAAGTGCCTTAGAAATATAATGTATAATGAATATGAATAGCATTATAAAAATAAATATGTCACCATTTTTATGGGTTTTCGCTGATAAAATGATCTGAAATCAGACTGATGCTAAAAATTATGTAGGATTTAGAAATGAACATAAAAATAAATAAAATGTGATGAAAATGTACAGTTTATATTGAACAATTTCCATTGGTGTCTAATGAAAATAAGTTAATTTTTTCATCCCAACATTCACTCTACCTATTGACTAAGCAACCTTGTTCTTGAACCATGCCTTTTTACTTAAATTAAAATCGCAAAAACACCTGCCTAATTTGCAAATGTCCTTAATTTTCAATATTTCCGCATCTTAAATAACATGGTCATCATCACATACCTATGGAAAAACCCAAATAGGAAGGAATTTTTTAGCAAACGTTAGAACAGTGTCAACTTTAAACTAGATTTAATATTTTAAACTTAAATAGATAATCTGGATACATTAATTATGCATAACTCAAATTACTCAAACTTTTTATTAGTTCCGGATTCCGTAGCACCTGTACATAAAAATTCTCGTACGTATGCCATGACATGGCTTAATCTACGTAGATTTGGCAAAAATTTCAAAATTAGATATTTAGTTAATTCATCATCGTTTCTAATTAAAAATCAATTTAGTAACAACACCCCTACCTATTTAATTAAATACATCATTCCCTAAACCATAGAACCAATCAATCAAAACAGTTTTATGCAATAAATTAATACATAACACTTTCATACAACTGAAATTATGAATGATATAATGCACTTGACTTCCCTTGCATTTGACTTTGACATTGCATTGCATGCAGAATTGAGTAAACAGTCAGTCGTCGACGTCGACAAAGTTGCAGCGTGAACGTGCGTATATCTGCATAAAAGCATCAAAATCACTTGAATTTCTCCCAACGTTGACATGCATGATCAAGGACGCAAACATAACTATTGCCAATTTCATGTACATAGGAAGGGGTCGTATATCCTATCAAAAAGGCCCTATGAATAAAAATGCACATAACATTATTCAACTTAAAAAATTGCAACGTTTTTTTTCAGATTCAGATTACCTATGAGATTTCTTGTCATCCTACACGTAACGATAACATGAAATAGAGCTTTAAAATTCAAAATCATCCTAATATCCTTGTTGGCTGGCGTTTACTCATCAAAAAAATCTCTTTCTTTCTGCATCACTTGAATTATTATGAAAACGCTACAATTAAAGTTGTGCACATGCCAAACGAGTTATGTTATGTGTATGTACGTTATTCGTTATTTACTAGCAAGAAGTAAAGTTTTTTTTTTGCAAATGATAATAGTAAGCGGTATGTTATGATATGCTAATTTTCATCCTAATATTATTGCAATATGAGTTTTATTATTGTTATTAAAACTATCATAACGCACACTGCTCTTCTTTTTTTTACACACACACTCACACATTTCACTGAACATTACTTTACTGCCAACTGCTGTATGACAAATCACTAACCATCATCCGGTTGATATTATTTACTGCTTGATGATGTTTATATTTATTTAAACGCGCAAGGCGCACACCTTTCCTGATCTGATCTCTCTGACATGTTTACTAATGAGCCCCCATAAAAGTGAGAGTGTCTGTCGCTGTTTTTTTGTAGTACAGTTGTGCAGTGCGACGACGCTGAAGCATCATCATAACAAGATTTTTTAAATATATTTGCAATCAGAATCATATCCTATCAAAATCGCTCTTTTCAAACAAACCAAAAGTTTCTACAATTATATTAGTGGGGCCGCCGCTTGCGCCTGACGAAGGTACTGCCATTGCATTGTTGTGTAAGTGCAAATGTCATTTTTTTCATAAAGGGAGAGAGAGGAAAAGGGTGCATAGATCATCATCTAAAAAGCAACTAATTGCATTTTTTCATGATATTATATCAGGCAGGTTGTGTGTGTGTGTAGGAACAAAGTGTCATTTACTCTCAAGTTTCTATAATTCCTCCAAGGTAGCAGTGCTGTGAGGAGACAGTCAGTCAGTGAGGCATTTCAGGTTTTTTCAAGAAAATATTATTTTGAAAAAAAAGTAAAGGAATTCGTACAAGATGAAATTAAGGTATGACTGTTATGTGTATTTTTAATTATATATGCATAGTTATAATATTGTGTGTAGTTTGGTATGTGAGCGTTCAAAAACTTCCTACTTTCAGTTAAAATTGTTTGTGTTATTTTTGTGTAAAAACTGAATGTCCATGATTAACAGATCGGTGAAACGCGTTACCATCATATTAGCATGGTCTATGGTGATGGTATGTCATGGCCAAGAAGAATTATCAGCTTTCCCCTTGTCTTTCCTGGACGAGATGATGAGTGACTTTGAAGGGGAGGTTCCAGCTTCATTCATTTTAGTAAGACTATTTTTTTAACTAAATTCATTATTCATATTTGTGGTTCTTAACGATTAGCAATTTTTGTGGTCTGCGAGTAGAATTTCCAGAATGACATTTTAAATCGCATTCAAAACGCAACGTTGGACACAGACCGGCCCTTTGATAAAACCAGAACTTCTGCAAAATTTACTCCAGACACGGAGAGAATTGGATACGAGAGCAATTTTCAGATGTATCTTTTTGACGTTATGACCACAAGGTATTTAGTGTTAGCATTAAACGCGTGTTTTGTCATCTGTCATAATTACAGAGTATGTAACGGTTCTGTTGTCTTGTCTGTGTGATCGGTACAGATATGGAATATCTAGAGCGTCAGCTTTAAGAGTGCTCCGCAAGCGACTCTCACCTTTCTGCAAAATGAAACCCAGAGCTTGTGATTTGGCAACACCATACAGATCTATAGATGGAACCTGTAACAATATCCAAAATCCGTATTGGGGCGCTTCCTTCCGCGCTTTTGATAGAATTTTACCTGCCAATTATGAAGATGGGGTTGGGGAACCCAGAGGTGGATTCGACGGATACTTTCTTCCAAATCCCCGAAATATTACTACAACTATTCATTATGATGTCATTAGACCGGACACCACCATTACAAATATGGTGCCACAATTGGGTCAGTTTGTGGATCATGATATGACCCTTGCACCAGAAGGGGATAAACATTGCTGCACCAAAGATAAAGGAGATAAAGACTGCTGGCCTATAAATATACCTGTCAATGATCCATTTTACTCAAAGTTGACAGCGCCCCAAACATGTATGGATTTTACGCGTTCTACGCCCTTCTGTTTTCCAGGTATTAATATAAGTGCACGTAAACTAGTATCACATAAACACGTATCAGTTCAGTTAAATTATAAATTCAGTTCCTTAAACTTGTGTAAATTTTTTTTATCAAGGCCTGTGACTGTTTCAGTTTATGATAATAAGAAAGTCTGGCAAAAATGATAATATATTTATTTCCACGTTATGACTTTATAGTAGGAACAGGAATGCGTGAACAATTCAACATTTTAACTTCATTTCTGGATGCGTCTCAGGTGTACGGCTCAGAGCATGAACGATCAGAACAGTTACGAGCTTTCAACAGAGGTATAATATTCATAAATTAATTTTAATTATGCAACTGTTTGTAAGTATTGATACAATTTCATGAAAAAAAAACCTCCTCATGTGTCATGGTCTTTGTTAGTTTAGGAAGGTTTTTTCTATAAATTGTTGATAAATTTCATACAGACATTTTTTCATATTTGATTCTTATTTGTGTATTTATTTAATGACAGGAAGACTGAGAGTCCACGACAGCAAACCCGATATAATACCTACTGTGGCAGAAGTGGAGCACGCGGTACGATACGTATGATAAAGTGCTGATACATAGGCTACAGTATATTTTAATGAGTATGAATTCATTTTTAAAATATGAACAGGTTAATAAGAGGATTCCATTCATGGGGAAATATCTTGCAGGTGATGAGCGAGTTAATGAAATGCCGGCGTTGACAACTTTGCATATTTGTAAGTTTTTCTTGTAAAGCAAGTATTAGATTCAAACCCAATCACACTTGAATCCCCATAATGTTGGTTTATTCATGAATGAATTTTGTGTGACATGTATTTGCATTAGTGTTGGTCCGAGAGCACAATAGAATCGCTGGAGAAATCCAAGAAAGAAGAAGTAACTGGTCAGATGATGAAATTTTCGAAGCATCGCGTAGAATTTTGATAGCTGAATGGCAAAATGTTGTGTACGGAGAATATCTTCCTATCATTCTTGGTGATGATACTATGAGGAGATACGGGTTGGACTTAGGATATGATTATTCCACCTACAATCCTTCCGTCAACCCAACCGTTTTCAATTCTTTCGCAACGGCAGCCTACCGATTTGGTCATACTCTTATCAATGGAATCATTCGACTGTATAGAGGATTGCAACAATTAGGAAGTTATGAGCTAAAAGATAACTTTTTTGAATCCGAACAGGTATATACATAATTCTTGGTATAGTTTTGAGTAGCTTTATTTCCCGATGCATGCAATATGATTTGTGGAATACTATTTGATATTTATGCTTGTTTATTTATTAGCTTGACCAAAACGATTGGGATGGATATAACCTTATCTTGGGTGGTTTAATGGTTCAAAACGCCCAAACCTATGACCCTCACGTTACGGTCGCATTGTCTCAGCATGTGCTGAAAAATAGAAGCAGTGAGTTTGGTACTGATTTAATTGCTAGAAATGTGCAAAGAGGAAGAGAACATGGAATTCCACCTTATGCCGCATATCGGAAAGTTTGTAACTTGACCCCTTTAACGACATGGTCAGTGAAACCAAAAGAAATATTGAAGGATACTTGGAACAAGCTTCGGACGCTGTACAAGTCACCATTGGACATTGACTTATTCACTGGTGGATTGTCTGAGGTACCAGTCAGAGGCACATTTTCTGGGGCAACGTTTATTTGTTTAAAGGTAAAATTGAACTTAAAAACCAAATTATAAAAGAATAAAATAAAACTTGTTTAATTACAATTAAAAATTTAACGTTACAGGCCATGCAGTTTTACCGAACAAAGTACGGTGACAGATTTTTCTTCACTCATTCCAATCAGGCAGGATCTTTTTCACCCGAACAGTTGAACAATTTGCGCAAGCGTACTTTAGGTGACATCATTTGCGAAAATAGTGATTTGGATATGACCAACGAAAACGTGTTCAAGACACCATCTGCTGAGTAAATTTCTTAAAAAATGCAATTTAAAGCTTATATTCAAACTATGTAATTTGTAATTTTAAATGTGCTTTTTTGTAAACATTTTAGGAATCCACAACTCTACTGCAGAAATAATCCTGACAGAAACCCACTGGATTTCAACTTACTTTTGCAGGAAGTGGACAACTTTTATAAATAATTGATCTAGTTAAAAATACATTTTTTCCCTTAATTTATTTCTTTTAAAAACACATAATTTAATAGTCTGACTTGTTATTTAATAAAATATTTGATTAAGAATAAATGATGATAGCTTTACTTCAAAAAATCAAACTAAAAAAATGTTTGCCCTCGAGCTGGATTCGAACCAGCGACTTTTGGGAAGGGTTTTGGAGGAGGATTAAACTTAAATGCTTTACAGAAATGCAATTATGTAACCCAACGCTCTACCAACTGAGCTACCGAGGGCTGCCGAATATTCCGGCCATCACAAATGTCTTAAGAGCATAGCAGTCTGCAAAAAAGTGACATTTAACTATAGTAGCTACATTAGCTAACTACTCTTCTATTGATCAATTCCAAGTAATGAACTCATTCTTCCATTCCACATTCACCATTCGCCAATATACATAAATGGTAATGATGGTAATAACATCCTCTTCATTTAGTTTCTATTCATTGGCAGTATCATGATGATGACTAATATACCTTACAATTCCACTCGAGTGTTATGTTGTGGTTTTTTTTCTTTTAGAAATCATTATCCATCTCTACCTTTCTTTACACCAACGCAGGAAAAAAATCAACAACAATCAACTGAGGTAGTTTACAGACAAACGTGATATGATATGATTAGACATACAGTGTAGAACATACATTAGATCATCAAACTTATATTTTTTCTAATCTGCGTGGAATCGAGAATCGACATTGAATATCCTTTAAAACAGTATGGGTGGTTTAATGATTAGGCTATATACAATCCTTTTCATGGAGCAAATTGCATTTTTGCAAACTCTTTTTTTAAAGACTAATCATTTGTACTAAAAAAAATGAAGGAACTAATACTGTGACTTAATTGAGCCATAAAACATATATAATAATGCTAATGATGTTTTATTACTTTCAAAGTCCAAGTTAACTTTTGCTTTTGTCATCTATCATCACATCACCCATCCATCATCATTCATATTCATACATCATACATGATTAACATGATTTCGCAAAAAACTTCTTGAACATCTTAACTGAAGAGGTCTAAAAATTGTTTGCTCTCAGTCAGCTATGTATGTACGTACACTCAATAATCCAATCCACCCACACTTCATGAGAATCATCTATGATTACCTTGAAACATCCTTCTGCTTGCAAACTACCAAACAATTTAATGTACCACTTCTGGCATCTTTATAAACAGGAATTTATGTTGCCAAGCAGTTATAACCAAGTAGCTTAAGTAATGTCCAACCAGCCATGTCATTACGCAAATCAGGAAACTAAGGAAGATAAATTTTTGCTCATGTTAAAAGTGACGACCAACGGATGTATGGATAAACTTGGTACAAACTAGAAATTTGCTTTTAAAAATTCGTCTTTTTGTTATTATTTTAGCATCTTACGGTTGACTAAGTTATGTAGTATACATACTTTACTATTGACATACATTATTAGTACTAGTAAAAAAAAGTTAAGCGTGTGTAGGTAGTAGCAAAACTGGATGATAACTATACTATCAACTATGATGATGATGAATAATAGGATTTACCCAGACTCCCATACATCCTCCTTCTTCCTCGAGAATATAACATGTAGTTAAATGATGGGATTATTGGATCACGCAAGCTTGTATGCTTTTCTTAAGATTTGGATGGACTATTTCCATCATCTTCAAGAAGCGCTTCCAACAAACGTACATGCAGGCAGTGGTCAGTGTTGTTTGCTGGTCACCCTTTTTTTCTTATCGTATCACATGTAATGATAATTATACTGCTCTCCTCATGAGAGAGAAGAGATGCAATGTTTATGCGAATTCCACTGAAAGACTCAATTTTTTTCGCAGACTGATGACGCGAATCCAAATCTAACGACATGTAAGAAAGAACAGTCGCTGGGTTGAAGTCAGCGAAAAAACAAAGTTGGTTGTGGTGGAAACAACTTTTGATTGATATGTAGATTAAAATCGGCACGTTTTCAAAGAAAAATGGGAAAATATCTGTTTATTGTTGTGGTGGTGGTAGGTATATTGTTATGTCAAATTGTTGACTCCCAACCGCAACAGCAACGTTCCATAAATAGTCCAAGGAACAAGGTTAATACGGGTCGTTCGATATCTTCAAATGGAAACGGAAATCAAGTGTCTGCCCATGGGAATGACAGTGATGAAAGTGGGGATGAAGCTTTTGATAATTCGCCAACTGCCGAAAGAGATTCGTCGGAAATCGTCTTCCCAGCAGATGAACTGCATCCTCCGGTGAAAGATATGCCCTCTCAAAGACAAGTTGCATTGCCAAATAATAGTTTGAGCAGTGGTGCGACGGAAGGTCATTGGAAAAAGGTGAGTTGCACACAGAAAAATAAATATGAAATGCTAATTTTAAATGTGATTTAAGTCCAATCATAATTTTGTGTTTTTTAATATGATTTTCTCAGATTCCATTGAGGGCTCTTGTGAAATTCGGCACTGAACAGAATTTGGCATCATTTTTCAAAAATTATGTTAATAATACAAAAGTTGTGCAAGATAATGACACAAAGGAAGAGTTCTTAACGGACTCTGCAGGAAACCCAATTCTTACAGTGAAAAGTGGTGAGTTAATTTTAATCAAATAAATTACGACAACATCAAAAATAATGGACTTTTTAATAAAATATCAATTCATTTTATATTTTGACAGAAAAAGTGGTCGTAACAAAAGCACAAGAAACATTTACTCCTCCATCTGGCCCATCTCTAAGATTCAGTAGCATAACTCCAATAAAAGGTGAGATACATAAAAAACAAAGAGTCAGCAAACAATCAAATCAGATATTAGTCGTGGGAATATTTGTTGGCTAATTTAATACATTGTAATTACACTCCATGTACTTTGCTCAGCCCCATACATTTTTATTACGTTTTAGTCAAGTTGTTTACTTTAATTTTATGGTAAACATTTCCAAGAAACGTTGCGCTGTGCATTTAGTTCAGTCAGAGGTTATCTCTCGTGTGGTTCTGGTGATTAAGATAAACTTATTTTTTAAATTGATTTGCTCTTCTCTCTTCACAGGCAGATCAGGCAGCCCTCCTCCGGAAGCACGAGCTCAATCTAGCGTGAGTAAAGCTGTAAATGGAGCTCCATTCCAAACAAATTCAGTTCATACAAAGCCAAGCCTCACTTTACCAGTTTGTACCCCAGAAAGCACGACAGTTACAGTACCACTTACTGTGGAGCCGCATCTTTTGATTATCCCTAAATGTGTAAAAGTTGATAGGTAATGTACATAAATGATGAAACGCTTTGATAAGAAATAACTATTATCTGTCATTAAATTTTATTGAAGCAATTATCAAACTTTCTTTTTGAAATTTTAGATGCGGGGGATGCTGTTTTTCAGATATTACAGTGTGTGAAGCAGACTCAACTGAAATGGTCGAATTTCCTGTAAGTTACCTATTATCAATTAAAAATTATGTTTACGCGTGTGAATAACTTTCATCATCACCATGCTGAAATATGATGTACAAACATACATTGTTCCAGATTACCACTCTTGGTTACATTGGTGACGGTAATGGAGGCAGTCCACTTTTAGAATTTGTCAACGTCACCTCTGTGAAAATCGAACGACACAAATCCTGCAAATGTAAATGCAGAACTAAAAAAGAACACTGCAAAAGCCACCATCATCAATATGTCGAGGGTCAGTGTTCCTGCGTTTGCAGAAATACCCAAGCATACGAACAATGTATACAGAACCCCAACAATCGAGTTTGGGACAGTGACACTTGCATGTGTGGATGTCGAGAGACGAAGGTGTGCAGCAGTGGATACTTCTTTGATTTAAATACTTGCGACTGTCAACCGGAAATCGAGTCTAGATTAAGAAAAATGTCAGGCAGTGGAGCTGTACAATCTGCTGTGAAATTGGTATTTAATAGAAAACCGTAACAAAACAACATAAAAAATATTTGATTAATTATATAATATGCATAGCGACAATATTCGCTGTAGGAAAAATACTGTATACTTTTTGCCATGACACGTTTTTATGTAATATATTGATATTCTACTGTATGAGATTATTTATCCTGTTTGCAATAATCAAAATGTCAATTCTGTAAGATTTTTATTACTGTACATACAACATACTGCTGTCAAACAATATTTTTTTTGTTTTAGTAACTAAAGGAGTAAAAACATTTCATACTGTTTATTAATCCATCTACAGCAATTATATTTGTGCATAAAATATGTTTAACAATCATGATGAATCATTTTTATACAATAAGTAACAGCAGTAATTATGAGTACAGAAAATGCAAGCAAAAAAATCATATATTCTCACACATATATTGTATATTTTGTACACATAATAGTAATGCAGTATTGCATCCTTTCAACCTACATAACAACATTGTATTCCTTTTTGATCATCATCATCGTCATCATCACAGACAAATTGAAAGCGATGAAGTTGAGTTGAGTGCAGGTAGGTAGCCCATATAATGCATTTAAAGAAGGTGTAAACGTAAATGTGCGAAGCAATCTTGACAAGCACCTTCATTCGCTGTCAAGCGTTCAACGGAAAAACACACATCAGAAAGTGGACGTTACCTGTTGGTGCTTTGTTAAAAATTTGGTTAAATATTTTTTGTGTGGACGAAAGAGGGGCGACTTGAGACTATTAGAAAAAGATGGACAAGGCGAGTATTCAACTGGTGGATTGGCAGAAGAAAAATGAGGTACATAAAAAATAACAAACTTATTATGTATTATAATTTATTTCGTTGGCAAAAATAAAATCTTTCCATAAAATTACATCTTGGCTTTACTTGGAAGTTATTTAAAAAGATGTAAATTTTCTCAGGTTTTCCCCCGTCATACAAGTTTCTAAGAAAGTAATTTAGAAATCCTTCGTTTGACCTTGAGTGCAAATTTTTATGAAGTAATGACAGTCGAGGAGAAGTCAAGCCCAATAGTAGCAATGAATTGTGCAAATATTTGGATTGCGAATTTCATTAAATTGAAATGTTTAACTTTCGTTTCGTAAGCGCATGCGTCAAAATGAAATTATATTATCTGTGATCTGAGGTTCGCACTTTCCAAAGCTTCCAAAAAAAATTGATATATCCTTCAATAGTCTGTTTTTGCACAAACTAGAATCAAATTAACCCTAGCAACACAATAGGTACTGAAATCACATAATCTAGAGTGTCGTAAGCTAGTGTGCCGCCACATTTTTGGTTGATACAAAAAATTAGAATTGTGGTAATTTAATAATCATGTTTTTAAATCATGAAAAAGTGTTAGTTCAAAAGGGTATATTTTTTGTCGTTGCTATTTATTCAGTAAAGAGTATATTCTCATTCTCTCCTTCTCTAACTGTAATATAGATTACATTGCTGTCAAGCCAATGCAATAGGAAAAAGTAATTTACAATTTGTTCCACACAAGTCCAATATGTATGTATGCCTGTTTTGTTTGAAAGATTTTAATTCGATTCTATTCATCCTTTTTTATTTGTCACGCAACAAAATCAATTTGAAAGAACATTGATTTAAAAACAGGACATTGACGCTATCATCAATCCCAACACACAAAAAATATTAAGCTCTCTATTTTTGCTAATTCTTATCCTTCCTTTTTTGTATTTTAGACCTCTGATCGAGCAGTTAATGCCCATGGATGCCCTGTTGCAAGCTTGACAACATCCCTGACTGTTGGGAAATCAGGCCATATCTTGTTGCAGGACACCAATCTCGTCGAGCATTTGGCAGCTTTTGACAGGGAGCGAATTCCAGAACGTGTTGTCCATGCAAAAGGAGGAGGTAAACAGTTTTTACACTTATTCAATTCAAAATACTTAACATTTCCTATCCTTCTAATGACATTGCCAGTAAACAAAAGTTGAGCAAAACACTCTTATCGTTCATATCATCATAAAAATTAAAATAATCGCGTAAACAGGCCGATTTACCGACACATCACAATTGCACTTCATCATACTCATAACAATCACTAGATAAATTCTACTACTGTTGATGCTCTACAATTGGCTTGTACATACATTATACATCCTTTCATTTCATCTTTACAGTCGAGTGTTTTTATCGTTCAGTCAGTGTAATAAAGTGAATGAATACCTATCCATCATTAGCCATCATTTTGTATCGTAATCCAGCCTGAAGCAGGATTGAGTGAATTCACAGAATTGAATAATTAGTTTTTTTCTTTTGCCAAAAACCAAGTAATAATTAATGTATCATGTAGAGTTATACTGAAGTACTTAATAATTAAAAAAGTTGTTGGATGATCATGATGATCATTAGAATGATGATGCAAGATTAAAGTTTTACAGCCATTTGAGTTTACGTAACGGGAAAAACGGTTGCACCCCTGCTTATAATTTTTCTCATGTAAATGTAAAACGGG
This sequence comes from Entomobrya nivalis, assembly GCA_034695485.1. Lineage (NCBI taxonomy): Eukaryota > Metazoa > Arthropoda > Collembola > Entomobryomorpha > Entomobryidae > Entomobrya > Entomobrya nivalis. The sequence goes on from JAQFZH010000402.1 coordinate 30,071, forward strand.
GACAAAATTATTTCAATTCTCAAAACAAAACAAAAAAATGTTCCCTTACTTTCAAGTTGTAAAGCAAAGTAATCATGTAATATAGTAGTCACACATAAAAAATTGCATAACAACCGGCGTTCTAAGTTCTTATGCAAGTTGGGAAATTATATGAGTGCACTCACAATTGTTTATTTATTTTTAAAAGTTTGCCATGAACCAAATTAAAAAAAATTAAGTTCTCTTGAGTTATAAAGTTAAATTGATGAGTTTTTTTTCAATGAGATGTTGTGCATTTGACATGGTACTATTTAAAAAGTATATTAAAAATTAAAGCTTAAGATGAAAAATTGGAAGCAGCAGTAAATTATAAAGAAAATTACATCTTCTGCTGTTGACTTGACATCCGTTACATTCTACACAGATATCACAAAAATGATGAAGATTACAAGCGAAATAAATAATTGAACTTCTTGTCACTTGAGCAGCATTATTTATCTGAATGTGAATAGATTCACACGTCAATTATATAAGTATCACTGCACCGTCATCATTATCATCATCATCAACAACAGTCCCCATAAAAAATCTGAAAGTCACCTTAGGAGTATATACACTTATATAAGTATGTAATCGAATGTGATGTCCCCTTCTCTTTCCCTTTCCCTCAATCAACTTGTTTTTTTCATTCGTAGGCTTGACCATTCATAGTTGACTTGACTTGACGGTCGTGAGCATTAAAAAAATTTAAATTTTTTTAAGCCACCATAAAACCAAATAACTGTGGCTTCCTACTTGTTTCCCATTCTCGTCATGTTATATCCCACGACGAGAGCACATACATAATAACATACCTGTATAGATTTTCACCACCACCACCCTACTGCCAGAATAACCTAAAGATGAACGACATAATAATATTATTATCTTTTTAAAAAACAAGGCTGTTTTTAGTACCACAACGACGAAGAGGTTCATTGGCCCCAACTGTGCAAAAAAAACTTATTCACTCACAATCAGTTACCTGCAACAAACTTCTTTTCTTTCATTTTCTCAACTTGTATAATACCTACATATGTACATATAGTGGAGAGTGGAGAAGAAGGGAATTGAATTTTGAGATGATGAATGTTAGGTCTCCTCATAAAAATACTAACTAGTAAACAAAATTTCATTTATGAATGTATCCTTTCCTTCCTCCATTGAATAAACATTTTACCTATATTGATCTTCAAGGAAAAAAGATAGACATTTCAATAGGAAAGGTGGGATAAGAAATTGTATGATAAATCATGTGCCAAAAGCTTCTTCTGCAAAAAAGGCAGCGTTGATTCGCTTTGAAATATGTGTTTAGTGTAAACTGTAGAGTAACAAAGGGTAGAACAAAATGACTAGTGCCTCAGGCATAGCTTTGCATTTTCTTTGGTGCACATTGTCGTAGCTTAATTATATAATGCGTCAACATTTTTTGATTATGATTTTAAGCCATGAAAGCTAGTCAGAGGCAGATACTGCATTGGAGTGTAGTGCACAGATTTTAGTATGTTCGCTTTTTTGCATGAAATGGTTTTACATGTTCTGTTTGTTCAAAGGATGATTTTAATGATAATCCTCTGACTGGAAAATGGATTACAGTAAAGTCATTGAATAGAGAAGCCGTTATGTATAGAAAATGTGACAACTTGTGACAAAATGACAAATTGATATAATGTGTTGTCGGCATTTTGATACATGACAGAAAAGAAAAGAAAAACTAGGAGAAGGCATCACAAAGTATACTCATAAAAATCCCTGCGTGTCAAATGCGTGAAGCTAGAAAATCGGTCAAAATCAATTTAATACTTGTTTGGTTTAATGCTTTTAGTATGTCATGCATACATTAGTTAAGTTTACTTGTCTTCAATGTAAAACTTTTGGATATATTGTATTTTGGGTTGTTTCAAGCGATTCTCTGTTTACCCCAGTCTCAGTAAATTTGGTAGCAGATAAAGTTTTAATGCTGGTTTTTATTTTATTTTTAAGGTGCCTTCGGTTATTTGGAGATCCAACATGACATCTCCAAATACACTAAAGCGCGTGTATTTGAGAAGGTCGGTAAACGAACCCCAGTGGCGGTCCGCTTCTCTACGGTTGGAGGTGAGAGTGGCTCCGCTGATACGGCTAGAGATCCTCGAGGATTTGCCATGAAATTTTATACTGATGATGGAAACTGGGATTTGGTTGGAAATGCAACTCCCATTTTTTTCTTGCGTGATCCAATTTTATTCCCAAGGTACTAATTTTTTGACAATATTTTGATTTTTTGAACAGAACGATTGATTTTTATGCTAAACTAATTTCATTTTTAGCTTCATTCACACACAAAAACGAAATCCTCAAACACATTTAAAGGATGCGAACATGATGTGGGATTTCATTTCCCTTCGTCCCGAGACAACCCATCAAGTTTGCTTCCTCTTTTCTGATCGTGGAATACCTGATGGATTCCGTCACATGAATGGCTACGGCTCTCACACATTCAAGCTCGTCAACGCTGATGCGAATGCAGTTTACTGCAAATTCCACTTTAAAACTGACCAAGGGATTAAGACCATTCCACCAGAAAAAGCCCAACAACTTGAAGGACAAGATCCGGATTATTCCATTCGGGACTTGTACAACTCCATTGCTAACGGAAAGTTTCCATCTTGGTCGTTTTACATTCAAGTGATGACCTTTGAGCAAGCTGCGAAATACAAGTGGAACCCATTTGACTTGACAAAGGTATTTTAAAGTCTGATTTTTAATTATAATTTTTATTGACAGCTTAATCAACGTATGATTTTTACCAGGTGTGGCCCCATACTGACTTCCCACTTATTCCAGTGGGCAAGCTGGTTCTGGATCGAAACCCAGAAAACTACTTCAACGATATCGAACAACTTGCCTTTAGCCCAGCCAATATGGTTCCAGGAATTGAGGCTTCTCCCGATAAAATGTTGCAAGGTCGTTTGTTCTCCTACACGGACACCCATCGACATCGTCTTGGGGCTAACTACGCCCAGATTCCTGTGAACTGTCCCATGGCTACCGTGAGAATGTCTACCTACACCAGGGATGGTCCTATGCGAGTTGACAATAGACAAGGTGGAGCTCCCAACTACTTCCCCAACAGCTTCGATGGTCCACACGAGTGCCCATCTGCAATCCAGGCGAAATTTCCATTGAGTGGAGATGTGGTGCGCAATGATACTGGGGACGAAGACAATTTCTCTCAGGTGGACCTATTTTGGCGAAAGGTTCTTTCCCCCGAGGCAAGACAACGATTGGTCAACAATATTGCTGGAAGCTTGAAAAATACAACTGAGGCCATTCGTACACGCACTGTCAACAACTTTGCGCAAGTTAATCAGGAATTCGGAAACATGCTAAAGGCTGCATTGTCTGCATAAGCATTTGCTGTAATTACATTTTGATAAGAAAAAGTTTTGGGTTATATGGGAATACATTGAAAATAAATAAAAATCATTAAAATTAAAAATATATATCACAATGTTATTTCAATCGAATACATAGTATGTAAGAGAATAGCCATTTATTAAAATTGGTTAATAAAATCTTTGCATTCTGATTTGCAGTAAAGCTGGTGAAGGGATTTGAGTTTTGCTAAACTTTTATTTTTTTGACAATTCAGTATTATTATATCAAGTGATTGTAGTAGTATCTTACATGAACATGATTTTATGGGCCTTCTAATTAAAAATAAATAGAGATGAAATGTAATCTTATTGAATTCATTATTAATTACTTTTTCATACCATCAACCTTAAACAATGCCAGGACATGAAATACATTTGTTATAATTCATAGCGCCATTTTCTGGAATTACGATAAAAGATATATTCCAACTAGACTAGAATGCATCCATATAAAATTTTAAGATAATTTTATAATGCAATCTATACACGTTTGTTCTACAAAACATATAAAACTCGTTTTTATACACCTATAAAAAGACACGCGTATTGACTGTCGAGGATAAATAAAATAATAATGACTGTGACAATTGACAATAATGAAAAAAA
>JAQFZH010000403.1:0-34104 GCA_034695485.1 Entomobrya nivalis
AACAACCAAGCTTTCGAGATTATCTCATCTCTTCTTCAGGGTTAACGATAAAATGGAAATTTTTTCATAAAATCTAGTCGTCTAAACATTTCAAATGAGTTATTAACTTATACTGTTATACTATTATGGTTACTGATTCCTAACGTATTTGATCAGAAAGTAAATCCTCCATTTCATGTACGGTTATATTAATAATCCATCCTTCAGTATCTTGTTCTTGTACATCTTTGGTCCATCTTTCATTGTTATTATTTAATGCAATTTATGAAATAATATTTTTGCCGTTTAAATGGTTCTAAATTTAAAAAAAATTAAGCTGAATAATGGAATTTTGAGTTATAACTCGATTTTCTTGGGCAAAATCTAAAGTTATTCCTTCCTGATCTGATTAACTTTTCAAATTAATCTTAACCACTTGAGAAATTCAAGTCACTACTACAACTTCAAGTTACAACTCAATTTCGCTATGATGCCAATGTCAGATATTTAAGTTATATGATGCCTATATGACCCCTATGTTTATTGCATTGCTTTGTAATAATAATTTTGCTAGTTATAGTAGAGTGCACTTACAGTTCTCACTTCTAAAAGTCATCATAAAACAGAGAAAAGTAAAGCAGTCTACTGGAGCAAGTCATTTCAAATTAAAGCCATAAACTTAAAACCCCAAATTTTCATTGCATAAAACCCAATCGTTATCGACATCATGACATAATCAAGCTCTCTCCTCAACTGAAACTTGCACATAAACACAAAACACAACAGTGATAAATATATCCCCACTTAAATTGCTCCTAAGTTCATAGGTAAATTACCTCAAAAACCAGATATTCTATCGAATAAAAGGCAAAATTATGATTTTCACTCTGCTCTGAGTTTGAAGTATGATGACTGTATATACATTAGTCATATTTACATACAAAACAAAATCAAAACACAACATAAGTTTTAATATACACCAGTTTCTCTTGCTCTTTTCACCCTTCTCTATATTCTGACCACTATTCACTTTACAAGAACTCTCAACACGCCACATGATCATCATAATATCTTTTCATATAAAAATATTTCACTACTTCGGTCGTTGTTACTCTACTTTTACTATTGCATTTGTATATATTTTATATTCAGTTCTCAACACTGAACACAACACTGACGTTTAGTTTTTTATGGTCTTTATGACTAGTTCATGTATATGTGATGGCTGTGATGATGAAGACGACGAGAATCATTACTATTATTACTACTTTGCCTGCCATCACCATACCACCATCACAAAACTGCAACATGAACATGAAATCAAGCATGCCGGTTGCGTTGGTCGGTCGACTGACTTTGTTATTTTTTGCATGATTTGGTAAATGCTGATGTGGACGTGGCTCCAAAGTTTATTTTGTTTTGCATGATTAGAACTTTTGCGTATACTGCCTGACTGTGACTGTGACTGCGACTGCCTATTAAAATGAGTCACTGTGCTATATAAGTCTCGAGCTTACAAGCATTATAATCAAGTTAATATCTTTGTGCACTATATAATTGCAAGGCAGTGAACCCTACTAATAAACACATAAATACAGGTTTGCTCATGAAACTTTGGCCAAAAACAAATCCTCTCATGAAACCAAAACCATAAAAGTTTTAACCGCATCAGAAATTCTAACTTTGTGCCATGGAAAATGGAAAGTACAGTACACTACATAAATCTACAATATACATTTTATCCGTTTTACCTTATCTGATTGCGCATTGTATAATAATACGAGTGTGTGCAAAAAATCAGTAAAATTACTTAAAATTCAAAAAATTACCCAAAACTAAATTATATACCTGCTAATCTTTCACAATTTGAAATCTGTACACGTTGTAATTAAAAATAATAGCCTTTACGTATTTTTGTTTAGTAAATAATTTTATGGATGGTCCACAGAATGTTTTTAACCCTTTCACTTTTTACACTTTAAAGGAACTTCATGAAACGCATTTTCAACATCAGAATCTGGAACACCCACGCCCTTTTTGGCAAAAAATAACCCTTTCTCTAAAAAAAACTAAAATTCGTGTGTGGAAACAAAAGAAAAATTTAAAAATTCATGACAGTTACAATATTCATTCCGAGATAACTGGTAATAGTAATCTTTTCTTTCTATCTCCCACGGGCAGTTTAGTTCACTCTTTCCCACCAACCTGCTATATACTTGCTGACTCAGACCACCACTCCTCCTGTAAAACAAGTGATGTGAAAGCTAAAAAAGCAATATGATGCTCTCTGCCATGTCCATTACTAGCACTCACACGTACGACTTTGCATTACAAAGTATGTCATGTACTTCCTTCCTCCACACTTTCATTGTTCATAGGAAAGCAAGGAGTGTGCCCAAGGAGGACTAGGTTAGGTAGCGGCAAAGGCAGAGGGAATATTATGACATGAATGGCATGAGAATGAGATTTCTTGTTGTGTATAAGTGGCTTGTCACTGCAATTGCAAGCAAGCAGAGGGAAAAAATAAAAAAAGATTTCTTTTATTTTCTGAAAAAAAAGAGAAGAAAATTGTAAAAAAGGTGGCATAATACTTTGATATGAACATGAACCAAGCTAGAAATCCTTATGCCATAAATACTTTAAAGGAAAAAAAATAGTGGATGAGGAGAATGATAAGTGTTACTTTACAGATGTGACTAGTCTAGTCTATTTCAACGCACTGTTATATATATTAGCTTTATATACATATAAGGAAAAAAGTTGAATTTTGTTAATCTTAGCTACTTTTGTCATATGGTTCATGGAAGAAAATTTACTGATAAAAAAATAGTAACATTACAATGGCGAAGTATGAATCTCCAAAAAAAACTTCGGTTTATCCTGAATGATTAGGTATTATTTGTGTTTTGTAATGGTAACACATTAGCATTGCAATTGGTGAGAAAATTAGCGTGAGAAAAGGGTAACCATAATTTCGAATTATTAGAAAAACAATATTGTTTTCCTTTTTGAAGAGTGCAGTTTTCTTCTCATAAGCGTCTATAGGAGAAGAAGAGTACAATATTTTTACTCCGTTTCCATTCCCATTCTTCTCTAACATGTATTCTAAGTGTAAAAACTACATTATAAATACACAAAGAGGGAAAAGTACAGAGAAAGTAGCAGAGTTGAAAAGGGAAAGTCCATTTTATATCACAGCTACCAGTACAAACAATGATACACAACATTTCTTCATACTCCTTCTTCCATCTTCTACACATCGTCATTATTAAGTCAAGATCCTCCTCATCTTCTTCATCCTTTTCATCTACCAACACGGAATCCATCTAAGCCGGATGCGTCAAATGATGATGATAGCATAACAGAAAAAAACTAAAGGAAGACAATAAACTTTTCATATGATGATGGCATGCTGTGCCGGATACGTACACATTTTTTTGGTATACAGTGCTTCTTGCATGTTGGAAACTTTTACAGAGGAAAAACTGAGTTTCTTTACATGACTAATATACTATACTGTATACCAAGTGTTGTTACAATGAAATTTTACTGCATCAACAGTCATCAAACAAAACTCTTATGATTTTCTTAATATCTCGATGCTACTTCCTGTTTGAGGCAGAGCAGAATATCATCGTCGTAAAAAGCTAAGTACAAGTTAATACACAAACACAACACTCTCACTCGATACCATGCATGCAGTGCACCAAAAACTAAGAGATGAAAGAAAGTTAAACAAAAACAAGCATGTACACTCGGTCGAGTTTGTTCGGTTGATTAATACCAGCAGAAGACAGGCATATTACCACACAACACACAACTTCTTCTCTGATCTTCATCGTCATCAACAAAAGTGCATGCATATTTATGGCTTAGATGCCTATGCAATAGAAATAGTACGAGTAACAAAATCATCCAGACATCAACAAGAAGAGGAATACACAAGATCGTTAGACAAAACGTCAGAAGAAGTAAAAACTTTCTCTGGACGCGAACGGCTGGTCTGGTTTGGTCTGTTGGGTGGTGGCGGTGGAGTGGAGACTAGTCACTTAAGTAAATGTAGATACAGTACAGTTGAGAGTCAAGTACAGTACAACTTGTGAGTAGAGAATCGTTTCTTAATTTAGTAGTTTCTTTACATGATTGAAAATATATGGAGTGGGTTTGAATATATTTTCATACAGATTTCACTGTACAGTTAACATGGAAGTTATATAATCTCAATCAGTAGAAAAGCTGCTGTTTTTGAGAAAAAGGATAAAGGAAGTACGTTTTGCTGAGTAGCCAGCCGCCGGTCGGTCGGTCGGTATGGTGGTGGTATGGTCAGATGGGCCATGTTTCTTTTATGGTTTTTCTTCTCTTTCCTTTTCCTTGTGGCTATGTATGCAGAATTTTCAGTTGATTTTGTTTCCGTACACGAGGTAATGACCATCATCGACAGCAGCCACCCACCCACACCATTCCATACCACTACTGCACTGCACTTCGATACCAGCACCAGATCAAAAAAGAGTCATTATTCTCGGTTCTATACTACCGCCCGCCCATATGTACGCATGTCGTTATAACATAAGCTTTTAAATATTTCGTGAAGGAAAACTAAATATGACGAAAGTTTTTTGGATTATGTAAGAAATTCTAAATGAATATCAACAACGTATCAAAAGCTTATCTGATAATAATGATACATACATTATGAATTACCCTCGCCTTCCTGTAAATATGCCTGCATGACAAATGTACAATGAATTTTTTTGAGTAGTGTTGTTCCCTTTTTTGCATTCTCGTTTGATTTACATGATAATGCATAAAGGGTGATTGTTAACTCCTCGGACTTTTCTAAAGTTTGAATATTTTTGCTGTGAAATAATTTAAAAGCATAAATCTTGGCAAATTTAAAAACTAGGTTTTCTGGGCTACAAAAAAAATATGAGGAAAATATCGCCCAAATTATTTGGGTACACATTTGTTGGACTTCAAAAAATGTTTCTGGAAAGACGTTTTTCCCACTATTCAAAACCATGTTTTTCTTTCCGAGCACCGTACAATTAAATTTCAAATATATTTTCATCGTCATGGACCTTATCTTACTCCCCAAAGTGTGAGCTTTCGAATAGGGTCAAAGTTTTTTAATATGCATTATCCTACCTTTACAAATCACACCTTTTAACAATACTAGATTTTAGAGTTTTTCCTAATGAAAGAATTTTCAGAGATTAGATTTTTTGGTCGGAATTTTTTAAGCGTACCTGCTTTTTTACACGTTCACCAACTATTTAGTGATAATCATCGTAAAGAGGAAATTTTTCTCTACAATTCAGCACAAGTTCACGTTTGTGGTTCTGACTTTACCTTAAAAAATCCCAAGGTGTCTTCTTGAAACAATATTTTTCTGCACTTTTGGCATTTAGTGTCCGTTTACTAAAATGAGAAATGATAAGAATAAAGTTGGATGTGATTAAGAAAGCCTAATTCATAGCGATCTTATGGTGCTCTCGATTTTTGGATTGCTTCCAACGGAGGAGTTGTAAAACTTGCAAAACAAAATTTAAAATCCAAATTTTTTGACCCAGGAAAAACAACATTTTTTCATCTGCTTGTCAATCGCCATTATCTCAAGTGTGTAATGGTTAACAGATATGGTCCCATATGGTTATAATACTACAAAAAACGTAGTCTTTAACTATACTAAGATTATTGTCTCTATATATTGTACAAGCAAAATATTCAAACTTTTCAAAAGTCCGAGGAGTTTTCAATCACCCTTTAATAATGCATGACATTGCAAAAAAACCAGCATCAAAATAAGCTATATAAACAATCATCCTCAAATCAGCATTTTTAAATCACAAAAAAAAAAAAAAACTTTAACCCTTTTTTCTAGAAAAAGTAAAAAACTGTAAAATGTCGATTTTACCCAAAAAAAAAACAAATAATCTTCTTGCTGACTTGACTTCACTTTTTTATCCTTTTTTATATCATCATGCTCATCTGATCCCACAAAAAAAATATATACGGAACCATAAAACTTGTTCCTTATTCTTATCATTCCCCATTCGTCCACATATGTACTCTGCCTGCCTTCCTGCATTGTTTTATCCCAAGACAAAAAAAAGTAAATCCATTTTGTTATTTTCTTTCAGTAAAATTGCTCCTCCATATCATATTATTACATTATACATGAAAGCCAAAAGGAAAGAGCATAAGCCGGAGAAAATGAAAGTTGTTCTTCGTCTCTCCGCATCGCATGCATCTTTCCTTTTTTATGTAACTATCCAATATACAAGCATCTACCACCGGACGGACCGGGTTCTGATGCTCTTTGTTCTTTTTTCAAAAAAAAAAAAAGACGCAGCAGCTTTTCATCTTTATTTACTTACTTTACTTTTTTAGTACTACCGCTGCCACCACCACCACCGCACCACCGGACTCGTGCACTCTCACTCAACTCAACCAACTTGTTTTACAACTGTTCGTGATACTGATACGTTGATGTGATGATGTCAAAAAGATTGAGCGAAGAATGAAGAACAAAAAAACAACTGAAATACTACTACAGTTTTTTATCGACCGAAAGGAGAGGCATTGCGTTGTTTTGTTTGTTTCCTTTTTTCTCTCTCGTGTCTGTCTACTCAGTTCACAGTTTTGCTATGCCCAAAACAAGCACAAAAACTGAAATCAAACTTTTGAGTCAGTTGAGTTGAGTTAGAAAAAGGGAAAATGGACCCTTTGATTTTTTTTCCTTCTCATAAAACTCAATGAGAAAATGCCAAAGTCAGGGATACCCTAAAGCAACATCACATTACACATGTTTTCCCCCTCTCTCTTGTGACTGGCCCTCCACCACCACCACCTCCTCATTCACATTTAACGTCGATGTCCTCTCTATCCCTGTCCATGTCTTGCTTACATACCATATTTTTCCCCACTGAATGCAGTTAAACTTGTATTTCACAAGACATTTTCTGGAGAGAGAAAAGAAACATGTAATTTGAGATATTTTGTTTATTATCCTGTTTCTCTTTCTTATTCTTACAAGAGAGTTTATATGAGGGTGTCACTGTATTCAATATTTTGGTTGTTTGACTCCCTACCTCTGTTTTTTATGGATTTTTTTTAAGCAGGGGAAGAGAGGAGAGGATCAAGCCATGTAAAGGTTTTCCAGTTTCCCAGAAATCGAAAGAAAAATGTGTACACAATGTACATACATACATATGTGTTTTTATCACGAAATGTACAAATATTCAGGTATACAGCTAAATATACATTTTTTCCCGGAACAAGCCTGAGCATCCACGATAAAAAAGAGTCTTATCCCCTTTTACCTTTCACATCACATCCCCAAGAAATACTTGCTGAGAAAATGAATGAATTTATAGACCATGTGAGCTGAACTTCACCGAAAATTACCCCTACATCCCTACAATTTCTACTTTGACTAAACATGGAACCTTTCTCCGCTGAACCAAAATTGATACATTTTTTCATAAGAAAATTCCCTCGTTCTGAGGATTCATTGTCAGCAAATTCACGATATACATATTCATTTATTTTTGTTTGCTACCCAAACCAACCTACATCAATTACCCTTTTGGCATCACCACCACCGTCACATTGATATGCTACAACAATGTAAAAAAAAGTAACCTTTGCTCATTTTTTTGGGCCGAATAATATACGCGGTGGTGCTATGGTGATGATAATACAGATGGATATTGTACGTCTATTACTTTTACTATATTACAGGATTGCATCACAACTACTGCGGTGGTTTTTGGTTTGGTTGGGTTTTAGTAAAAATAAGAAACCAAAATAGTCTACCAAACACCACCACTACCGCACCGTTTCTTTGCGGCATCGTCATCACGGAAGAAAAAAAGGCTTTTTTATTACCTTTTTTGAGCTTAGAGAAAGCAGCAAGAGTCTTGCACATAGAAAATCTCCATTCTTGGTTTGATTTGAAGAAAGAATTTTTTCTTCTCGAGGCAAAGGGTAATAAAGTAAGTCAAGGAAAAAAATAATACATAATATTGCGTAATAGTGTATTTAGGGAGTATAAAATAAATGGGATAATAATAATGATATGATTTTTTTGGGGGGTCATGTCGTAATATTTTTTGGGCCATGGTATTTTTTATAACAATTTTTGTTACCCTTATCGTATTTTTTTGAAGGTTTATCTTGGTTTTGAAATAATTGTCAACGTTGATAGTTAGATTCCAAAAGAAAGAGTTTTGCTTTATATTTTAATACAAAAATGCATACCTATACAACAATAACAATACGCATGTGAATGACAATATTATTCGATCTTGAAGAAAATAGGTAATCTTACTATCATATTCATAATATAATGCATTGCAAGACAATTTATTTTGTTCTGATCAATAGCTCTCATCACCCACCATGTAATAAATGTGCATAACATATGAAAGAAAAACATTTTATTTCTGGATTTAAGTTTAGTTGTTTCATAATAGCCAATGGGCAAAACAAGGGATATGCTAAATATGGATGGGTCACCGATCTTTCGTTGCTATTGAAATAAAGTAACTACCTTTAAGTAACATGGAGAAAATTCTCCAGTTTGAGAAAATATTCAGCCATGACCCATCCACATTATATCCCTTGGTAAAACACAAGATCATTGTTCAAATATGATTACTGTGCTGTGCTGCGAAGTAAAGCAATGAGAGATGATTTTTTTAAACTAATTTTCATTTAGACACAGTAACAAAAGGCTTCCTCCGATTTATTCCAATGGAAAAGTAGGGTTGTAACTATGATGACCTTTTCGTGCAATATGTATGCCTCAGCAAAAAAAACTGACCCAATTAAATGATGGGACCGGGGCACGATAGTTCAAAACTTCACTTAAAAATTTATAAAAGGTTAATTTAATTAATGAAGTTTGAAGATTGTTAGTATTTTTGAAAAACTATCGATAATTAATTAACTACCCAGATTACATGATATGATATTGTAAGTTGATAATGCAATTGTGAAAAAGTGAAAATATGATGCTCCATGGACCCACCTGTAAATCCATCAATACATCAAACATTGCTAAATATTTTGCTACAGAATACGGGAAAACAATTCAGATTGAAAAAACAATTACGAGTTTAAAGATGTGTTAGTGTTACTTTCCCTTTATTGTTTCTCATATTTGAATTTATAATTTGGGTCCCATGCTATCTGTCTATCTCAAGTATTAGAATTAGTCTGTCAAAAATACTGATAGTCTTCAAACTCCATCAATTAAATCAACCTTGTTATAAATCCTCAACCATGAAGCTTTAAAATAGCAGGGAAGAACGACGAAAAATTGATTTTCATTCTATGGATGCTCAAATAAACATACATTGCCATTTTTTAAATCTCACCATTTCAATATTCGTATGATAATATTATGTATTTTAAAGCTTCTGTGTGATCTGCCTGCATGCATACGTTTGTAAATACACATTACGTATTCATATACGTGCCATTCATGTAATTTCTCATATATTCTACAACGCTAAGCTTAAAAAGACATACAATAGTAATAAATTGTTTCATACTTCCTTCCTCCTGATTATCACTCCTTTTCCAAGAGAATAAGTGCAGTGAAGACACATATATACACAATATACTGTCCACTGTGCGAAAACAAGTCGTGCGTGAGAAACCATGACCAATCTTGATACCATATCATACCGTTTGCTTCCGTAAGACTTTGGATTTTGTTTCGTCTATTATATAACTCTAGCCAATTCTAGCCAATAGTCACCATTTTATAAAATTACAGGAAAGTAAATTACTGTCTATTCAAATGTCAATATAATCGTATACCTAATTTCATCTAAAAATGTTATTTTTTTCTGGAGAAAATGCTTTCCTCTACACACTTCGCACATGTTTGCTCGACGACAAGGATTCTTGAAGGGCCCAATTAAAAGTATTTAAATACATCAACCCTCTTTTGGAACTCGGCTACATTCAGTTTCACCTTTTTATTCTTGTACTTGGTATTATTTTCACTCCGTTTGGGTTTCTCGATCTTCGCATTAAGCATTTTTTCATGTAACCTCCCTAAATTCTCGTCTATTTATAAAGCTTTACTTTGCATAAAAATAGACCTCTGCATATTCTCTTTTTTACATTTTTTTTCTACACCCGGTCATTTGAGAAGAGTATTAAGTAAACAAGCCCAAACCAACACACGCCATTTCATTTCTCACGGTAAACTAGAGATCATGATCATCGTCGTCGTCGTCACATTAGGTACATCATTACTCACATATAAATAGCATCACATCATTACTATTTCATACCCAAGCGTAAGCATCAGCGCAAAGCAAAGCGCACCGTAAAAAAATTTATCCCAGCGGATATTTTATTTTTCTTCCGAGAAATTTCTGGATTACTATTTTTGGCGACAACGACAAGTCTCTCGTACATTCGCATTTTCCTCTTCCATCCACACACACATTTTTAACACTTTCTTTTTCTACCTCTCCATTTTTTTATCTACTTTGTTTCTTCGTATGTCCTCCAAGTAGCTAATCCACATACAAGCGGGAGACACGTAGCAGCACACAGGGCATATCTTTTTATACATTACACGTTCATGTCACTCTGTGTCACCTTTTCCTCTCTTTAAACACCTTATTTTCCCACTCCCACCAACAACAGCTTTATCGATACAAAAATATTCCCACTAAAATAGCTCAAGAATCTCACTCACTCTCTCTCGTTTACCGTGTCATGACGTTTTGCTCCAGAAAAAAAGTGTGTTTACGCCATTGCGTCACTTTCTTCTTCTTTTTACCAAAAGAGTAGCAAATAAAAAGTAGTATTCCCTAACATACTACCTACTTTGTGTAGATTGCTATTTCTTTAGTCCACCAAAAAACACCAAAAAGAAATAAGCAGCCATAAAAAAGAGTTTAAGCTGTTTAAGCTTTGAGCCTCAGAAATACCGTAGTATAGCTGACATATTCATTCGTTTGAAAAAATAAAAAATAAACTAGCTATAAAAAAAGAAACTCAAATGGTACAAGAATAGCCGAGCAACAGTAATACAGACAGTTGTAAAGGACATAAGCTATAATACTTGTAAAAAAATTACTTGCAAAGCAAAGTCCGCCGCTGCACCACTCTGCCTGAATCGGTGTGGTAGTATATCTGCTCATCTTCCATTTTTTACTTTATTTTTAAATTCTCCTCTCGCCAAAGAACATTTCAAGTCGCATTGCTATATTTTTTTTGCTAAAAATAATACCATAAAAGTTAAACAGGTGACAATGATGAACAGCAATAAAATAATAAATATGTCCATCCGATCCCCTTGTTCCTTTATTAATTTCTCCATTCTTTTGAATCATTCGCTTTGCTCCTTTTTCAATTTTTATGATGGCCCAAAAGATTAAAAAAATGTTCATGGATTATTTCGACTTGACTAAAAAAGTGTCACTTAGAAATCCAGCAGATATTCGTCTAATCTTTTTTTCCTTGTTCATTATGAGCTGTGTTACAACAAATGATGTCGGTTAGGTATATTTTTTCCATGTTTTGGTACCTGTCCAATAAAAAAACGGGAAAAAGAGCAAAAAATAAAGAATGGATACTTTTATTCAGATAATAAGACAGATAGACAGGAAAAGCAGAAAAAGTAGAAAAGATTGGAAAGGATCACACAAGATCGCTGTTCACCGAAGCGGTAATAAAAAATGAGACACACAAAGTCAAGGTCCGCAAATGTAGTCTGCTTTTTTCTGACTTTCTGCTTTTGCTAGGCTTCTTTTCGTGTGTAAATGAGTCCAGCTTCACTTAATATTCTCGGGAGTCACATTTGGAAAAAAGTTAAATATTACTTTCAGAATAAAAAATAGCAAAGATGAGATGGGTAGCAGCGGAAGAAAAATAAGATACAAAAACTTTCTTTCTTGGACGACGATGATTTGGAGATGCGATATGCAATGTTGGAAATGGACTTGCACTGTATATTATTATGGAGAGCTTCTTCGAAACATTTTCAAAGCAATAATGTAAATGGATTGAACGAGTGGAAAAAAGTAACATTATTTTGGGGCGCTCATAAAAACGGAAGTATAAAAAATCATATTATTATACAGACTAGCCTACTTATCCTAACTTGTTTTCTTTTTTTTGCAGAGGAATGGTGGTGGTGGAAAGGGAAATCAGTTCTTATTCTGTTCAAGAAACTATGCATGCATGGTTGGATGGATGGATGATCTAGCAAACCCAAACCAAACCTCCATACATTTTGTGTTGTTTTTTTCATCGGTTTTTCTCTGTCTGTGATGACTTGGTTGAAAAAATAGGAAGGCGAAGCCGAAGAAGCTGGAAAGGATGGATTGTAAAAGATGGAGAAAATGAATGGATTCGTTTTCTTATATGTTTTTGTGGGTTTCGTTCGAGAGCACCATCACCATCATCCGCCACAACAAGCGCTTTTTACTATACTGACATCATTACTTAACCCGAGAAAAAATTCCTATAATCATCCATTTTTTTCTTTCTTTCTTCTTGTTCATCTTCATCCGCTTTTTTTTCTTATAGTTGCGTTTACTGTTATTATTATTACACTTTTACCGCTGCTGGTACAAAAGGCATAGTTAACCAGTCAAGTTGAGTCAGAGAATCCGTCCGGGGGTTTTTGTGGATGGATTCAGTTGAGCTGAACATCTGCTCTGCTGTTGGTCTCTTGGTCTGTTGTAAAAAAGGGTTAAGCTGTCTACTGCCAAGGAGCCAAGTCAAGTGAACTGTTTCCTTTTTTCTTCAATAAATTTGTGAAGAAAAGAAAAAATGTAAGCGCGTTGGGAGGAGGAAGAAGTAAAAAAAATATATGTATTCAAAAGTCTTACTTTGATGGCTTATTGGTTCATTGACTATGCTGTGTATTTATACGGGCCATATAAAATGTAATAATAACCTTGTAATGAGAGCTATAAAAAATGGGAATATTAAGTAGTTTGGCGTGTTGAGAGGTAGACGTCTACTTAATTTCCATACAAATTTGGGTGAAATTGTCGAGAATTCATATCTTTTCTTAAATCGAAGGAAAATCGCTTAATTATAATTTTTATGGAAAGTTTTCATTTACTGACCTAATTTGCATACTAATTCTCTGTATATTTTACTGCAACATACATGGTAAGAATAGAATGGACAACTCGGTTTTTTTGCAAGAAAAAAAAAAGGAACAGGAAGTCGTATAGATAGTCAAGCAAAGTCAGTAGATATAAATATTTTTTCTCTCTCTTTCCAGCAGTAGTAGTCAGTCAGGCAAGGCAGGGAAATAACCCAAAAAATCGCATTAATCACCTCCTCAACAACAGCAACGGCGGCAGTCGCGGTGATGGTGGTGGTAGTGGAAATGGTAGAGGTATTGGCATTGGAGGAGGTGCGGTTGTTCTACAGCTACACTTTGCCCTTTTACATTACATATTTTTTTCTTCAAAAGAAAAAAATATCATCAAACGCAAACTAACCCAAAAGAATAAAGAGGATGTAAGTAAGCTGCTTTTGATGATGATGACGATCACGAAGAATTTTCATGTTGAACAAGAGAGTTGAGTGGTGGTGGTATGGTGGAGTGGGCAAACAGACAGACAAACACGAAAAAATACATACACACAAGTGCAAACACACCACCAGCACCAACCAGCCCAGTTATATAATAAAGAAAAAACGACCATTTTGTCGAAAGAGAACAAGCTTTACCAACCACGTGTTTTTTAGAAGAGAGAAAAAAGGGAAAGTCGTATTTTACGGGAAAATGCCAGGAAAATGAATGAGGAAGGTTGCTCTATTCTGGTAGCTTGGTAGGACTCTCTCGGCTCGTTGAAAAAAGTCTCTCAAGAGAAAAAAAATGAAAAGCGACCTCCTGAGTAGTTTAGTTGAATGTGTGCTTGAATGTGTGTCTGATCTGATAATATGGTGGGGTATGGTATTCATCCCACGTGTGTAATATATACAGTAGGTACATATAGGTACACAGTCAAAGTGAAAGTCATGAAGAGAAAAGAATACATATTTTTTTGTTAGTTATTCTTGAGAAATGGCATGTTTTGTCGCATCGTCGTCCCTCTACTTAAGTGGCCTTTTTTCCCTGAATGTCCCTTTCATTCTTCATCAAAACTGGACATGGAACAGAAAATAAAGTAATGACTAAAGCAGTAGCAGTAGTTTAGCGAAAAAAGGAATATGTATCATGATGTGTGTTTGTGTGACGACACGACAACAAGTAGACCATTTTTTTAACCCTTTTCATCTTTTTCGTGAAAAGTGTACTTGGATTTCCTTTGTTTGCGTGCTATACCGGCCGGTACTGGTACACTGAATTTTTTTTTGTGGTTTTCTAGGCTGTTGAGAGTCAGTTTTGATGAATCGGTTGATGCTAAACTCACATAAATATAAAGCAAAACGAAACCAGGCGGGTAATAAGGAGTGACGTGCTAACGGCTTTCGTCGGCGGCATCGGCAACACCAAACAATGCACCGGGAAAGGAATGCGTGTTTTTTGATGAGTGATGAGATGAGAGAGAGTGAAGATGACGATAATGTGGTCGTCGCTGTGTTTATTTAGATGGTATACAATAGTCATAGTCATCAAGCATCGTTACTTATGCATGACATCATCAATCATTTTATTGCTGTGTCGAGAGGAAAGGAGGAAACTGTTGACAATGCAATGGCTTTGGTTGAAGGTTATAAGTGTGACATGAGAAAGTATGGGATTTGGTTTGAATGAAGTAAAAAAAATGCGATTTTAACTTAAGATGCTTGTTAGAGATTAAATGCATTTTTTTGCATCATTATGATAAGCACATACAGTTGTTCATTGTCTACCCATACGAAGTACTTATGACATATCTAAAATCACCCTAAAATATACAGTCAATCAACTTACGTTAATATTTGAGGCGGCTTAAAAGATAAGTCCACCCTGTACGTCGTATCCACAGCTAGTTTGAGCGTTCTCGGCAATTTAAAACGTTGCCCATCTTGTTTCATGTAGGCTGGTATAGATTCGCCATCCTTCCTGATGGACAGGGTCACCTGTACAAAAAAAGACAATGACAAAAATTAGTTCAACCCTTTCAAAAACCAAGTCATTATTCTTTTGTAAGAGGAAGTCTATATTTATTCAATTAACATAAAGTCAAATTAGCTTGTTTAACACACGCTTGTTTTATACAGTGAAACATTAATTCAAGTCATGACTCATTAAAACTCTAGTCTCATTAATTTTAAAAGAAAATAACAATGCATGTAAACGCTTTCCATGTTTTTTTAAAGGTCATCTCATTCAAGAAAGAATTGTCTTTCAAACTACCGTGTACAAATAACAGCATATTACACATTTCCTTCAGAATACTGTACTATAGCTTCTCTGTATAATAATGTCACACATCATTCTCGCTGCAATGCTCTGACTTTTTCTCCTTTTGGAAGACATAAGATTTTTTACCCTTCCTTGTTCTGATGGGAGTGGAATCAAAAACGCATTTGTCATTTTCTCTCTGTCTCAAGAATAAAACAAGTTACAGTTACAACTTTCTTGAGTACAAAAGCAGAGAGCATTATGCAGATACATATCATGACGACACAACATATACATACTACGTATACAGCAGTATCATCCTTTTTTGTGATCCCTAATCCTCCAAAGCAAAAAATCTTTAGCCAAATCTACGAAAAGCCTGGAAAACAGAAAAAACAAACCAAAAAGCGATTTAACAAAATCAAACAACTCCAAAAGCACAACAGAAAACTCCTCCAGAAACCGAAACCACCCTCCAAGACACTAATGGCGTAAAAGAAGGGATTGGATGAAGGATACTGAATGGATTTACTACTACCCGACGACCAGAAGAAGAGAGAGAGACAGAGACAGTTGTATTTTTTCATGGGACACCAGTATTTTTTTTGGTGGTGGTGGTGGAGGTACAGTTGGCAACTTTCCCCAATGCTTTCTTTTCATCTTTTCTTTTGGATTTTTTGACTTGACATCATTTTTTATTCATTCTATTTTTTTCTCTTATGGAATGGAACACAATTACACTCAACATGTCGTTTTTTTGTCGTACCTAGTCTTATTCTTCGTCTGCATACCATTTTATTTTTCTTTGTCAGTGAAACGACATTTTGACGACCTAAGAATCTCAAAAACTGTGTGACGTGCAAAAAGAGAAAAAAAATATTCATACAAGAAGGAAAATATAGCTGTGAAGAGCTGCTGCTGGTTTTATTTATGGAGATGGAAAGAATGAAATGAAATAGTTATGCTGACGTAGCAAAAGTTGAATATTGAAGAGCAGATTATATTTTTTGAAGGAGAGGTGAATTTTTTTTAGTAGAATGGGAAGATAATGATAATGTAGGTGGTTGGGTTATGTGAAGGTTGGGAGGGGGTAGGGTTAGGGAGTAAAAAAGAGCTAAGAAAAGAATAAATGATACTACTTTCTAACAACACTAATCATTATACTGTATAAATGTTTTGAATAGTTAGGCTTTCTGGCTTGTTATCCCAATGAATTATAAACTAGTTTGATGTAAGTTTCTGTAGTTATAACTAGTCTTTATTGTTGTACTGTCAAAGAAATAGACCTGGCTTTTAAAATAGGTCGTTAGGAAGACCGTGCGGGGTGTAATTGGGTATAAGGATGTAGGACGTTTCATAGGAAGATTATCAATTAAGATTATTTTTAGATGGTTGTTTTCTAAGAAAATTTAAAGTGTATATACGCCGTAAAATGTTGTATAAAAATCGAAAGTAATGTTGAGAGGATGAAAATTTTAAAGAAAAATATGATTTGAAAATATTTGTCGTAATCAGAAACCTACACATAATTCTATTGTATATTTGCTAATACTGATACCATTCCGTAATCAAGGACCGAACGACCGAACGTTTTATCTATCCACGGTGGATTGTATTATTGCACAAGATATTATTTTTCACGACGTCAAGAGTTTTTATTTTGAATAAATTGTAACTTTTGCAAAGAATGTTGTTCTTCTCCGATTGAAAAACTTTCATTGGATTTACGCTCAATGTAGAAAAGGTATTTTTAACCCTAAATTAGAATGATTTATGACTTTTATACATTTACTGTTTTTAAAAGTAACAAAAATTACCTTAAACTAGTCGTATGCATTCGAATTGGATTAATCATTTAAGATGAATGAATTAATGTAAAGAAATTGACATCATGACAGGATGCGAGGATATAATTTACAACAAAAATCTGAATATCAAATTACTCATATGAACAAATTTTTCCTACAATAAAGAATGATAATCGCATGGGAAGCTTCACAGCTGCTAAGTTGACATTTCAATTTTTAATGCGACATAATGCTCAATTCGTTGTCATTTGAATTCCTCTGGATTGAGCGCGATAATGTTCGTTTTCGTATTATGTGTAGCAAAAGAAGCCAGAGAGGTTCATTTTTCAATCAATTCAAATCTCAAAAAAGCTAAACTGTCTCAAATTCATGTCATATGTCACTTCGCTTGGCTTTTTTTTAGCCTGCTGTGTGTGTGACGCAGTAACACAGCAGTATAATGTCTACTGTGTGATGACCTGATTCTCATGGTCCGTTGACAATTGACTTTTTTTTTCTTGTTTCACATTTATTTGCATATAATGTAGGTACGTCCATATCACCAAGGAGCCAACCCACGAATAAAAAATACAAAATTACGTGGGAAGTCCCAAGGTTTCAGTAAATTAGATACAGAGAAAAAGACAAAAAAAGGATCAGATTGAAATTGCTACAAAACTAAACTGATGTCTTTTTGTAAATCCCTCCTGACTGTATCAAGACTAGATTTGCGGCAGTAATAAGCTGTGGCACTTCATTCTCTAGAATGAATGTGGGACTGTTCATAATGTATTTCAATGGATATCTGCACTTCACATGCAAATGATAATTAATGGGAAAAGATCAAAAAGTGAAAGGTGTCATTTGCGAAGACTTTTTATATAAAAACTCTAGCATCAAACGAATCCCCACAACCAACCTTTATAACAATCTAAATCAAGTTCTTATTCATAAAAAGCAAAGCGTCATGGATTATATCCATAGAGTCATTTATTTTCAGATTAACAAATTTCCGGCTATTCTTTCAAATTGAAAATTACATTAAAAGTACATTTGTCTTCACTTTCTTTTTATTTGATAGGGAATATTCCATGAGATTTTAAGATAATCTTATTTGCAAACTTTTACAGTTTTACGGAACTTCTACTATATTTTTTTCAACGTCATCATCATTTCCTCTCTAATTTATCCATATTTGCACTGTAATCCATACATTACTTTTTGTACAGTTACCAAAAATAATAAAATTTAGCCAAGGTGTAAAATTCTGAATTTATAAAACGAGTAAATTGCAAATCAAGCCCATGGGATAAATAAAAAACACACTTTTTAGAACAAGAAGAAGATTAGTTTTTAGCTTGCAATAAAAAAGTGAGTTCACTTCACAGCATAAAATATTTACAGGTGAGAAGCACAAGACAAGACTTATGCCATAAGAGTGTAATAATACAACTTGTGTAATCCTCTTGTGGATTTTGTTTTGGAAAATGAGTTTTCTTGCTGTGTGTGCTACTTTTTTTTGCTAGTCTATTGTGGATTTTCTTACAAATTTGTTTTATTGAAAAGCAACAACTGAATTAAATCTGAAGAGTTAATAAAAAACTCTTGCCAAAATCATTGTTTGTGAAAAGTTTTTAAGATGAAATCAGGGCATAAATATATATATTTTTCTAGTTTTATGTAAATATTATGTAAATGAAATGTGAATTGGGTTGTTTTTTTACTGTGTAATATTTCATGATATAGCACAATAAACGATACAAACTCCATCTCTCCAACCATTAAAATGAAATCCCGCTGATAGCAAGCTATCTTGTATTTTAGTCATGATGATAATATCATTTTGATGATGGTGCTTCTGTGATGCTGATGATGACGCAAAAGAGTAAAGTTTGAGAGATGATGTGAAGAAAGGAAGTGGAAGCAAAGAAAAATGAGAGAACTACTTACTCTACTTATTGTTAGATATTTTTTTGAGTTGTGTGAGGAAAGGATATAAAATGATAATGTTGATTGTGATCTTAGCACGTTCACACTACATTCATTTAAATTTACAAGAGGAAAATAATAATAAAAACATCCACATCATTGCGGCGCTGTCATTTCCGCTGATGGGGTTGTAGTGGTTCACGTCAAGTCATAATAATACATGAGCGAGGATTATGGTGAAATTTTGCAAGAGATGAGAAAACGATGATATAAAATGAACTAGTGCAGGGATTTTAAAAGAAAAACATTTGGATCAACAGGATATATGTAGCTGGGTCACAGTTTCATAAAAAGAATAAACATTGCGAATTTAAAAAGGAATACATTACTCCGAGAAATGGGTTGGGTTAGCGGATTTCGGAATGCCATTAAATGGCACAAAAGTCAAAATCTTGTATCAAGGATTACCAGAACGGCAGACCTATGAAACTTTACATAATTATAAATTGTAAACTTTATTTACTAAAATACCAAATTAAAACAACTATTCAAAAAAAACTATTTACTAACTATACCTCTACTTAAATAAAACTTCCACGAGAAGTGCATTCATTGATGAAAAATTGGTTGTAAGAACGGTGTGTGTTTTTACTGGTGTTTTGACATTTTAAATATGAATACGTCAAAGTTGACAAGAAAAATGATAAATTTATGGGTATACACATCCTTTTCATTCAATCAGTGAGTGGCAGAAGTAGCTGATTAAATACTTTATATAAAGTTACACATTTAAGCTAAAAATTACTTTATCTTAAAGTTTGACGTTTTTAGAAAATCTACCGGAATTTCAAGATTTTCGAGGAAGCACAGATATGTGGTTGAGACAATTGACAGCCTTTGCTTCTTGGATATCATAGAAACAAAACTAGTAATCGCATAATAGTGACCCAGTTATTGTTCGTGAACTTAGAAATTTTCCAAAGAAATTCGGTTTCTTTGAGTTTACCCGGAGCTAACATTGCCGTATATGGCAATCAGTGGAAAAAAAATTGTTTTTTATTTTCATTTTTCTTCTATGATTTCGTTACATGGTGATAGATACAAAAACATGAAAAACGCTTCAAAGAAAGTACCTGGGAGCTCATCCAGCTTATCGAGCCTGGTTGCATAGATAACTCATGAGTAGCTCGCTGAGTTTGGGATCGTGTTTCTATTTTTTAAACAAAACTAATGGAAGACAATAATGAGGGTCAAATGTAAATAACGAAGAAGCCATCAAAAGGGGAAAATGAAACGACTATTGAGCCAAAATACACTGGATTTAGTTTTAATAAACAGTTTAATGGAACAAGAACCAAATTTGCTTTACTCTAATTGGGAGTGGGGATGCTTGGGTGCGATTTCCAAGGGGACAACTCTTCACTTTTTGATCATTTTACATTATACTATTATGATGAACATACATATAAATTATTTATGCAGGAATACACGAAAAAAATGATTCATGATTCGGAGCAACAGGACAAAGTGATAAATATGTATATTGTGTAACAATGAAAACACACTGCGACTAGTGCGCTTTGGAACTTTTGTCGCGGTTAAATCATCAGCCGATAGTTTTTGCCAGGGAAATTGTACACTCAAGCAAAGTTTATGAAGAAAGTTTTTGTTTGAAACCAATTTAGTCAATGAATAAATTCCAATACTAAATGTAGTCCTACCTAACGAGTTACTTATGTTTCAAGTCTACGATGATAGGCTAAAATTCATAATTTACTACTTCGCGTAGGTTTATAGGCTAATGGGTATCATACAACTGATAATCATCTACCTTTGTGGTTAACTTGCAGTTTCAACTGTTTGCTTATCTAAGATCCAAGTTTTCTTCGGTAATTTATTAAACCATTTAACCCTGATTGTTTACTAAAGATACACAATTATTGTATGCTTGTTTCCCCTAATAATATTTTATGCAAAAGAAAAAAGGCAATCAAACGAAAGAAAATAATAATGATATGCGGAAAAAATAAAGCCAACAGTTTCATAACTGCCTGCTGCTGGTGCTAATGGTAATATATGAAGAAAGGAGAAGGTCACACATCGACATCAACAATCAACAAAACCAGGTTAACTAGACAGCCAAGCTGGATGAGGAAAAATAATAATAAGCAGAAAAATTGCCCAAAAATACCTGGAATAATTTTCTACTTGCTTTGCTTGAAATGATTGCCCTATTTATCTGGACATATTTATTCCATATTTTTTATACTCTAAATGCCAATGAGTTACTTATCTAGGTTAAAATTGTGAGAAAGTTGACATTTGTAGGCTACATTTATTTCACTACATGATATTTTCAAAAATGAAGTGATGAGAATGAAGCAACTACTTTC
The DNA here is from genome assembly GCA_034695485.1 of Entomobrya nivalis. Lineage (NCBI taxonomy): Eukaryota > Metazoa > Arthropoda > Collembola > Entomobryomorpha > Entomobryidae > Entomobrya > Entomobrya nivalis. Next base: position 21,423 of record JAQFZH010000403.1, read on the forward strand.
CCCAGAAAAAAATACGTTTTACTTTAAAAGGAACGATGATTTTTTATATGCTACAGTACACCTCATGAATGAAAAGGTATGATGATGATACCATCAGAATGATAATAATATGAGATACTAAAACATTGCTTGTCTAGTTATTTCCAGTCTGGTTGTCTCATAGTTTATGTGTAAATTGTGTAGTCGTAAACACAACATTTTTGGGTTCGTGCATTGCATGGAAACTCATTGAAGAACACACATGGTACCTATTGGGGCTAGTACCTAGTTAAAAATAAGAAATAAGACAAATAAATTGTTTGAGAAAAGAATTTTCTAAAAAATCTTTGTAAAAATGTCTGCTAAAGGGTTAAAATATAGGCAATATATTTTATATGCTTGATTTGATCTGTCTGTAAACTTTTTTCTTTTAGTTTGTAGTCTGTACTCTGACTGTTTTGCTGCCACTGCTACGCTGTTTAGATGGTGAGTCGGTTTTATTTTCTTTGGAAAAATACATAAATCTCGTGTTGCCGGCAAAAATTATTGGAGCAAACTAGATAGAGTCAGAGAGCAAAAAGAGGCCGCGTGGGGAGACTTCAGGATAAGTTAAATAGATGGGAGTAAATTTTTGATAGTAACAAAGTTTGCGGTCAATTAAGTTTCTGAATAATTTGTAGTTTATATGGTTAATTTGCTGTATATAATGTGAATTCATATCATATCCATAACATAAAATATTTATTTTTTCTTAATAGATTTTTTTTCTTAAATTCTTAATAAAATAAAAATACAATTATGCTCTCAATACTCTTTGCAAATCATTCAACCACGGCTAATACAAGATACTTATTTTTCATATAATAAAAAATATATGTATAGCATTTTATTTAAGAGTATGATTGCTATCAATCGACTCCATATTTCATACTAATTACTTCGTATACTCAAAACCTAAAATCTCCGTGTTAATATATTAACACATAATAGTTTAAAAAATTTAGAACCGTTCATGTTACTCAAAATTGTACAAATTTTAAAATTTAACCACGTTCGTTAATGATTTTTATGCTTCTTATATAAACTCATTTTAACTAATAACAATAGTTGTATTTTACAGGTCCAAATTTCCAGTAGATCTAAACACAAAATAACAACAAAGCGATAATTGATAATCTAGCATATACCTACCTACCTGACTAATAATGAAAATTTTGAGAGAAATTTTTAGTGACATCATTTTGCTTTGCTACGATTTTTATTTCATTTTCCTTACACTATATCTATCAGACTTTCATTATCATCTAGCTTTCACTTCAGCAGTTCCATTCATTTCCACGAAAACCAACCATATAGTCGTAAATATGCATTAAATTTACATTGTGTTTTTTGTTGTTTGTGTACACACACTACTTACAAGATTATCACAATCTACTACCCTCCCTAAACTACCACTACAAAGCTTAGCAAAAACATAAAAACAACACATTTTTCAGTCATCAAACCTAATCCGCAGCTGGGCATGCATATGATTTTTCTCCACACGTTAAAAAACCAATACATGAACGAACGTGACATGACAAAAAAGCGTACACACATTCATCCACCACCACCACCACCTTCTCCACTACTACAAAAAGCCAACACTAACCTAACCTTTTTTCTTTCCTACATCCCCATTTACCTACGAATATACCTTGAATTCAAAACGTTCCATAATTTTTTCCTCACTGCCATGTCCCAATGTTTTCTTCCATACACCGTAGGTATGTACATGTAAATAAATAAGGATTTAGCGAGAACTTAACGAACGAACGAATAAAAAACGTGGACACACGCTCGCTTAAAAACAACACTTACATCGCTTTACTTTTTGTAAGAAGTAAACGAAACGATATGAGATGGCTATATATGCACGGTTATTATAGCAATTTTCAACTTTGTATAATTACAATGGAGCCAACCTATACGAATATGTGAACACAATAGTTAAGCATTCTGTTTAAGTTCCTAGTATAGAGGTCAGTTAACCTTTTATCTTTTATTTAAATCTTTATATTTTTTGAGATAGTACAGCTATGTGATTATGTGCAACTTTCACCGTTCTCGTTTTATAACGCTTTATCTCGTGCTTCAAACGACAATTATACTTTTTTTTACAGACGAGCACTGTACCAACTTGGTAGTAATACTTGGTTTGGTGGTGGTGGTGGTATATGCATATTACTTGCTAATTTTCTTTCGCTTTTGTTTCCACTCTTCAAGAGCTCAATGACTTGTGTAAGAAAAAAGGAACGTGTCATGTCGTTTGCTCAAAGAAAGCCATTTGAGTATCTGTTTTAGCAGCAGTGCCGTCACTGGAGAGTAATCAAACAGTTATTTTCACGGAAGCCACACCGCCATCACCGCACCACACGCCATGCATAGTAAACACCAATTTACTTTCTTCCCCATCTTTTTCTGGTAGGGGTTTGCATCTACTTTACTTAATATTTCGGGTGAAGCAGCTTTCGTTTCTTTTTTTATTCAGATTTTGCTTTTGTGCTTCGAAACCAAACTCGAAAAAAAACTTGTTTTGAAAGCTTACTCATTTATATTTGTTTCAAAACTCTATTCTAGCTCAAAAATAAATAAAGAAAAAGTGAATCTTTTTTTAGGTAGCAACATTTTACTCTGTAGGTTTTTTTCTCTCCTTAAATTTGCATTCGCACACAAAATTGTTATTAATGCTGAAAATTTAAATGTTTTAAAACTAACGCATTTCTCGCATGCCATTTCCTCCTAAACGATATAAATGGCTCTACTCCGCCCACAAGCCTGTGTCTGCAGTCTGGCTTAGTAAAAATATATGTTACGTTACATTCTGTCGTTTTGCCTTTTCCACTTTGTGTTTCTTGGAAAAACAACTGTGCTTTTTCTGTGAAGACGAAGAATAATATCTAGAAATTCAACAAATTCAAGTAAGCTATTCTCGCTTCTTTGTTGAGTTGGTTGAAACAACTCGTAGATATCGAAAAATTCTTTCCAAATGAGTTTCGTAAAGTAAGACTAAGAACGTGCCTTGTGTCTACCAATCTAGCTTACTCCATTTTACTACACGGTACATAATAACGTGTGAATTATATTACAGTGAAGCTTGATAATAACAAATGGTGTAGCAGTACTCCTCAAACATATCCCATAAAAGTATATACAAAGAGATATACCGCTATTCACCTCTTAAGAAAGATCATCACAGGTTTCTGATTATATTTCAATTGTGCGTAGTTAATTCACTTTTTTATTTATTTTTGGTCTCTACCCAAAGTACTGGCAAAAAAGTAATCTAGTTTGTAATATTGTGCCACAGCAGCAAAAGTATTTTAAGTGGGATTGAAATAAAACATTTTTTAAACTTAAAAAAACTTCGTCTAGTTAACTTCTTTTACGAAAATTTCCCTGTACCCATTTTCTAGTGCCATTCATATGGTAGAACAGCAGAGAAAATTGGTAAGAAATGAGGGAAAACGTTACTACTGCGTCGCGACAATGACGCGAACACGGACATATGGACATGGCTCAGCAGTCAATTCGACTTGACTGAAAACACATTTTATTTTCTGCTGTAAGCAGTGAATATGCCGCATGTTCAAATTTTTGCATACATTATCCACCTATTCACATCAGATACCACCATACCACCTCCAATAGTAGTAATGCGGCAGCTGACATTGCCACCACCACCACTTCCATCGATATAATAATAATTGGTAGAGTACATATTATGTTACCATTTTTGTTACTACCACCTTCACCAAACCAAACTATAGAGAAAAATAGACAAGGCAAGATAATATTTATTCATGCGACAAAGACAACCTCACAAAAGGACTCCGCTAACCCCAAACAAAAAAAAACTTTCCGATTTTTTTGTGAAAATAAAAAAATATAACGAAGAAAGAATGAAGCCAGTCAGCTATAGTCAAAGTGAGTATGAAAGTCACAGACTTTTGCTTGCATGCATGATTTTTTTACGGATTTTCCTCTGGATTTTTCGTTAAGCTGTTCTGGGAAAAGTTTCTCAGGGGAAACATTTTTTCCAATTGTGTTAGAGTAGAATATAGGATAAAAAAGAGAAAGACAGGTAGATTTAGATAGATTCAATGCAGCATTGTAATGTTTTCTGATAGAAATACAGATATATGCATTTTTTGTACCTAGACTAGTCATGTAAATAGATAGATAGATTTTGGTTACCGATGATGTGATTTTATTTATTTTTCTGATAGGTTAATGGCTTTTTTCCAGGGAGGTTTAAGCAAAAAAATATATAAAGTGATGATGACGATGATGATTTTATGAGAATAACGGTTTGTTTTTATATGAAAGTAAACTCTACGTAATGTAGCTGATTATTTGAATGAAAATATTTGGTTTGTGGGCTCAATTGTCGTTACATCATCATTATATTAGCTTTATATATAACGTTAAAATGATCCAAATGAGTAAACGTTCCCAACATTACTATTAATACCCTTTTCTGTAAAACTATAAAAATTTCCAGTGATTTAGTGCAGCTGCTTAAAAGGATACATAATTGACAAACACTTTTCTATTTTCTTTGTTATTTTTTTGTGACGATGTGGTAAGCAGTGATGTTGATAATGTTTTGTTATTGTCCTTTTTTTCTTAAGTACTCTTCTCTCCCTAAAAAGAAATAAATGGTTACGACTACGACTGACCGCGACGCGACCACACAACTAACCACATTTATACATGCATACATAACATAAACATCAGCGAAAGGAAATGACGAACTATTATGTCCTATTGTTCTGTTCTGCTGGCTATTTTTTTGTAGGGGAGTGCAAAAAGCAAGAAAAAAACCGCCTCACCAAACCACACACCACACCAAATAACACTTTCTTTCATATTTTGTTTACTGACGACTTGACTCATTTTTTTGAATTGGATTGAGTCAGAGAGAAGGGTATATAGCATATTATAATAGCATGGTAAAAGCTATTATCAAAATGCGTAGGTAGATTGATTCATTTTGTATAGCAAAATAATGGCACGGTATAAATAAATCTATGCATTTCACCAAGTAATATGCTTTGTACACCTGCTTTTTCCACCTTTACATTATCTGTCTACATACACTACACACATACACACGTACGTCAAAGCTTTAATAAGATATTCATCTTAGGCACAAGTCCAGAAAATCTAAATGTTAAAAAATGGGCATGGTTTGGTTCGTTCGTTCGTTCGCAATGCATTCTTTATGAAACACAGAAAAAAATATATACAGTCCAGTCCAGCTCACTACCAGTCAATCCGACGAGAAACAGTGGGGAAAGTAAAAACGTTTAATCGTTAGTGACGTGTGCCGGACACAACACACCAGAAAAAAGCGCTACTCAACAACGGTCTGGTCTGGTCTGCTTTTGTCCAAGTTTACAAAATGGAACAAAAAGTTTACTTACACTTGCCATTTAATTACCTATTGTTCTCAGGTGTACAGGCGCAAACAATAATCCATGTTACAAGAAAGAGAAGAGTGAAGAGGACAAAGTTACAGTGTAACTTGTGTATAACCACATGTTTTGAATAGCAAATCAAGAAATTATATGAGTAAAGGTGAACTAAGTAGAAGATACACTGTAGAATATATGTTGTATTTGAAAACAGAAAAAATACTTTCTCTTTTTCAAGCTCTTTGGTTGGTTGGCGTTGGCGTGTAGTATCCGGCTAGGCTACCCATTTTACTCTAAAACAAACAGAGTGATTGAGTCAGTTGGTACGACACGACGATATGCATGCTGCATCGGGCTTGTATATGTACATATGCATGTATGGTGGTGTGAGTAAGTTGAATAAAATGGTAAAACCTTGCCAAGAAGCAAACGTGTAGATTAGTAAACGGATATAGAAAAAAAATACATAAGAAAAGGTTGTAAATAAATTTGGTGGAGATGGAGAGTGCAAGGGGGGTAGAGCAGACATAGTAAATTTATTGACTTGACTTTGTTTGCGGACTAAAGAACTGGACTGGAGCTCAGAGCACACCACGCCGCGTGGCCCATACATTCATGAAGTGATTCCCAACTCAGATTATTATGGTGATGATGATGACGATAATGATGACGATTGGCTTTGGTATATCATGATGTAATATATAATGATGGTGATGATATGGTGGATGAAAAAAATATCTAGTGTAGAAGAAAGGTAGGGTGGTGCTTATTTTTTTCTCACTGACTTAACTTCGCTTACATCATCACATCCAGAACCGGGGACCGGACCAAAAAGGAGAAAAAGCCATGACCGTGTAAAATAGTAATAATAATTGATTGTATCTCTTCTTGTGTGCAGATGGAAAATAAGGAGTGAAAGTAGCCATTCATTATTCACGGTCATCCAAAAACAATTCCTTAAAATTTCACCTTTCTCTCAATTCTTATCGACAAAATGCTAAATATTTCTTATTTGATTTTTTTTCTGTGTATCCCCCCCCTTATCATTTCTCCTTGTGCAATTTGCAATAATATCCTGAACAACAATCTTGCCATTTATTTCTCCACAAAGTACTGCTGAGCTTGTGGCTTTTCTCTTCTTCACCTCCCTTTGCTTTTCTACCATTAACTCACCTGACGTAATTTTTATCTAAGGGAAAATGGTCAATAATATCTGTGCTCAGTAGGCACTACGACCGTAATCATAATACAGTGAAAATAGCAGTGGACTACCAACCTAAGCTCCAATTTAGATTACTGTTCTTTTCTTGGCTATAAGCCTAGAAAATAAAAAAGAAGAGAATATAATGATGATAATGATGACGGCATGGGTTTTTAGTAAAACTACCAAACTACTAACCCAACCACCTCATCATCACCTCAATTTCGACAAAACCAAACTGCCGGCGATGCAATGATGATAATAGAAAGAAGCCTCATAAAGAAAACGTTAAAAAAGCTTCAAGAAAAAAAAATTATGTTGGTCTTGCATGGAAATGGGGTTTTAAACAACTTCCTTTTTTATTTCTGGGTCATGGAACATGGCTTCACTAACAAAGCGTATTATCATGATGGTATTTTTTTTTAAAGAAGAGAAAACAGGCGGTTCATAAAAAAAAACTTTCAATAGAAAAGCAATTTTTTCCCACCTAACTCTCTTGTGAGGAGAAAAAAACAAGCTGGTTGAAAAAGAAATGTAAACAATTCATTAATATTCATGGAACATCATAACAGTCCTACTAGCTAATCATTCTACTGTCATTATATTACTATTTTGTGTAAAGTTAGCATATTTAGAAAAGTGTACTTTAGCTATGTACTGTACCTTGAAGAAACTGGCGGATCCACTTGAGTTACCCGAACTCATCTCTGCTGTTGGTTATAATGATATTGCAGATGGTTCTCAACTTCCAACTCATTTCCAATTCCGACCACAGCAGAAGAAGAAGCAGTAGCAGAAGAGGCACAGGAACTAAGCAATGATGATGATAATGATGATGATTTCACAATTTGAGTAAGAACTGCAGCACTAACAAAACTGGAAGTACTTCCGCTTCCACAAAATACACTGATGCTCCTACTCCTTGTACTGCTTACTGACATTTCCTTTGACAAAACAACAGACCATTCGACAACAAAAAATGCACTTAAAAAACATTATCACAAAATAAACAAAACACTTTTCACTTTAGACATTTTTTTTAAAGAGAATAACCTCGTCATTTTTATCATCTACTTTTTTGCGTCATGTTTTGTTTTGATGTTTCTCATACAAAGAGAGGAAGAACTTTTCAGAAAGAGAAATTATTAATTAGATGCTACACGTCACATAATAAAGTACACGTGTCTGCTGGTGAAAATAAATGGAAGTAGCATTCCATTCAGCAATGCTGGTATATATTTTTTAAACTTTATAAAATATCATGCAGGAATTTTCTTCTCTGCGCTTCTTGAAAGTAAAATATTCACTTGAAATATTTAATTTTTTCTCGAGAAAATTTCATTAATTTTTATTATCTATTTGCTTTTTTTAAAGAATTTATTCAGAAAATCAGGTTAAATATAAGATTTATGGATTTTCTCTCACGAAAAGTGTAAAAAAAAATCTTCTATGAAACTTTTCTGCCGTACTCCTCTCTCTCTGCAAAGTGATTTCTCTAAAAATATATTATTTTCTCGTTTGAATCCCTTGAGCATTTGCTACTTTTAATATTTCTTCATCTGTTTGTATTTGTGCCAAGATCGAGAACAAAAACTATCTTATTCAAATACAACGCACCCTCTCAAATCTCTCTCAACAGTCTCAACCCTTTTTTTCTAGTGAAAATCAAGATCTCAAACAAGGATTAAAAACTTTCTCTACACTTCTCTCTCTTTTTTGCTTGGTATGGATATGGATATCTCTTCTCACTTTTCACATTCAAAAAATATAAACCAGCAGAAGATCCTCGAAATCTCAGCCAGCCCAACACTGAACACAGCCGTTTTTCTGTCGTCACGTTATGTCACGCTGCGCTTTGTTTCTTTTAGGTCTCTCTCTGGTGCCTGTGTTTCTATGTCTGGTTTATTTTTTGGATCAGATTATTTTTCGTGCTAATAAAATAAAATAATTTATTATTCACTTTAGCTGCTTGTGACAGAAGACACGGTCACACCACACCATCACTGTAAAAGCATATGTTTTGGTTTTCAATGTGTGTGTATATCTGCATATAAAAGTAATGCGATTATATTCAGCAGAGAGACGGTGATGGGATGATTATGATAACGCTGTAGCAAAAGCAAATGGCGATGATGATAAAGATCCCTAAACCCGTTTGGCTTGGTCCTGGATCATCACCATCAGAACGACGACGAATATCACACACAGCTCAGTTCTCAGAGGACCTTTCTTTCTTTCTCTGTTTTACTTGGATGCGACGACGACGACGAAGCAACGTTGGAAGTTGAAGTGGGATGGCGATGAAGCACGTACCATGAAACATCCGCTTTCTTCTTTCTCTCTTGTTCACTTTTGACTGATGACTTTGTGTGCTTTGTTTGTGGTTTGCGGTTGGTGGTTCTATGAAGATTTAGATCAGATCAGATGCGACATTATTTTTTATTTTAAGGGAAACTTTTTTTTATTTGGGTTAGGCTTATGGCTTATGTGTTAGCTTTTTTGAGCACTTAATTGGCTTTGTTCTTTCTCTGTATCAGATCAGATTACTGCAGTGGCAATGGTAATGTGACAGGGCGAAATATACCCGGAAACGTATATGTAACTTGAAAAATATATATACCTATTTATTTTATCTCAATTGTGAATGATTATTTTTTAAAGGTTATCATGTCATGAAATCAGTGCCTTGAGTATAGAGAGTACTGTAATATATAATGTGATATGATTATGATGATGACAGGCACAGGTGTTTTGCGAAGATGGAAAAATGGAGAAAATATACTTTGCAAAGTTGACTATGAATGTTATTTCTTTTTTACTAAGGGAAATACACTTAGATTGATTTGCTTAGAGAAAAACTACCAACACTTCTCTCTTTTGCAAAAAAAATAACCAAGTCAACTGGATTGGTTCAGTTTTTTTTGGTCTGTTGGCAAAGCTGACAATGAATGACACCCGTTTCCGGTGTGTATTGCTTGGTGTCTCCTGTACAACTTCCTCTTAAACCATTTAAGCAAGCTTGTTTTGTTTGAGAGGGACTTGACTTGACATGAATATTGGTTACAGTTACGTTTACATGTTGCATTACATGTTATACATACTTTTTTATTTACTTCTTCTTCTCCTTTTTTCTCGAGGAAAAAAGTGTATCGTCACGTCACATTACCCACCTTGACTCCCACTCCCGTTCCGTGTTCCCTTTAGCAGAATATCCCAAATTTTTATTTTTTCACACTTTATTTTTCTATTTCTCACCTTTTCAGTCTCGCTTTTCTTTCTTCTTTATTTTTTCCTTCTTTTGCACACCAAATTGAACACGTCAATCACTCACAAAATCACAATCAATTCATATAATCTCAAACTCTGTCTCACAACTCAACTCAATTCAACATTTATTTTTTTGAATTTTCATCACAAAAATCTCCGCATCCCTAAAAAAGCAAACAGCATCACCATTTGTTTCATGTAAAGTTCAACAAGAAAGTTCCATGTAACAATTTCTCGGAGACTTGACACTTAAGAAAAAAGCAGAAAACGATCTCGATAAAAAATTTGTTAGAGAAGAGAAATCGTGTACAGAAAAAAAGAGAACAAAGATGTTTTTTCTTTTCTTGCTTTTTATACAATTGCTGCTTTGCTGAAACAGAATCGCAGAGTGTAGCAATCAAAACAGGAAATAGTCGAGAGAAGAAGAAGAGTAACCAGGAATAATGCAGAAAGACGCAGACACACTCTCACTCGTTCACAGCAGAGCAGCCTTTAAGAAAAGCTTGAGACTTGACTTGGCCTGACTATCCACCTGGTTATTTTTTTTCTGCTGCTGCTGATATTGCTACTATTTTATTTGTTACGTTACAAGTTTTTTTTACTACAAGGCAATGTTTTTGTAGCACTGGAGTAAGTACACCAGTGAGACCATTACGCAGAATAGTATAATAGCCAATCCACCACCACTGCCGCTGCCGCCACCATCACCCAAAAAAAAGACTGAGACTGAAAAAGAGAACTAACTGAGCTTGTTCGAAGTTTTCTCGCTACAATATTTTTTTTTACTGCAAAGCGATAAGAGAAGAACTGGTAACATGAAGAATAAGGCTACGTTACGTAAGTACACACATGGCTTGTTCTCAATCTCCGAAAAAGCATTTGTTTATTACAATTGCATGGACCTCTTTTTCTACATTACTTTGTGTCCGTGTCCCGTGCTGTACGTGTGTTCCTCGGCGATTTCGGTGATACTGACGCGGGTTGTGAGGGATACTGCAGTAGAAATACTGCTGGTGTGTGAGATCGAAAGCGAGTGTTACGTACGCGTTGGTGGTGGTGTGAGTCGAATGGAGTTTGGCTGTTGGCTGTGTATAGGAATTTTTTTTCTTGAGACTCACACTCACACATGCCATATGCCATTGGACGACATAAGCTTTGTAGCAGGATGTATATGGAGGTGGAAGGAGTTGATGGAGTAGTTAGTAGTTTTTCTGTGTACGAAGAAAGAGAAAACCAAATGGTTTAGTATGGAAAAAGGATGATGAGAGTATATGGTGGTGGTGGTGTTTGGTTGGGTTTAGTCACGTCAAGACAAGCCAAGTCAGTTAAGAATTTAGTGAATTGCAATTGTTTTGTTGTGTATGTTATTATTTGAGTGTGTGTATCAGATCAGAGAAAGAGAAAACTAAGCGAATAATCATCATAATAAGAGAGAGAGAGGGAGAGCTCAATGGTTGTTGGAGAAAAGTGGGGAAGAGAAGAAACTGATAAGAATTTTATATAAGCTTTTGTTTGCCTTTTCGGTTGAGTGTGTGGAGAAAAGAAGATTTTCGGGTTTTGGGATGGGATGGATTTTTTTGTTGTTGGGACTGCGACTACTGTCGATGTTGAGATTTTTTTTGGATGTGAATAATGGGTAAATGGACAAGCAGTCAATATGTATTATTTATAGAGAAGGGCCACTTTGGGTCTTGGAGAAAAAAAAGGAAGATTTCGCAAGATTTCTTTTTTTTGTGGAGATGAGAAAATGTAAAAAAGGAGAAATTTTATAGAAAACGAGATGCAGTTTTACTTTACCTTTGATAGTGGATTTTTACGTAGGTCGGGGTGAAATAATGAAAACGGAGGATTTTTTTTGGTGAATTGAAGATCAGAGATGAGTAAAGGATTTGTTGAGATTTTCATTTCATTTTACAGATGAAATCAAATCAAGTGACATGATCAAAATAATAATATGATGTCGTTTGGTGAGTGAGTGTGTACATACGATGCAATATCTAATCAGATTTGGTCTGCTGATGATCTGGTGTAATGACGAAATTGAGGGGGAGGGAAGGAAGGTATGAGTGAAATAGTAAGTGGAATGAATAGAAAAGATGGACATGAACAACGAAAGGTTCTCATCCAATTTTCTGCTGGGAAATAAAATAAATGCAAATTGGCATGATCATGACCAAGTCACTGTCCCCGTCCCCTGCTGATAAAATATGTAAAGAGAGAAACTTGTTTGTAAAAAGGATCGTATTCCAGTGCAAACCTTCTCTACAGATTTTGAATGTTGAATGTTTACACAATACACAGAAGTTTTAAAGTACAAAAATGCGAAAAGAGCACTCTCAGTGGTTTTAGGAAAGAGTGCAGTCTTCATGAAATGTTTTCGAATTTTGAAAATTGTAGGACGAAAGTACTCTAAAAAGTTGTAGTATAAAGTGCCCTTCATATACAGGGTGCTATGGTATATTCGGTGTACAGGGTGATTGAAAATCCTAAAAACGGATCACCAAAACCAACCTAGAGGTCGCATTTATCAATATTTTTGAATGAAAATTGGCATGACGACGCATAAGGACAATAGCTCGCCGGCACTTTCCTTCGTTTTTCGAAATTCGAATTTCTCGCAAATTTCTCGATTTTATAAAAAATTGTCACAGGGAAATTTGTGAAAATTAAATTTTATGAGTACCCATCGTTGGCATAGTGACTAGTGAATATATGGTTCAAATTTCATGTTGCTATGGTAATACGTTCAGAAGAAAATTGAGTTTTTGCACTAAAA